>JBBPBX010029375.1:16889-35927 GCA_038048925.1 Garcialebias charrua | reverse complement strand
AAACCTGAGTTTAAACCAAATGACTGTCTCTGAACTTCAGGGTTATTTTCTGTCAGTCACTTCAGAAAGTGATTCATAAATTACACAGATTCACTACACACAGTGAAATATTTCAAGACTTTATTTCTTTTGTTTTTATTATTATAAGTACAAATAATGAAAAGCCAAAATAAAATTAGAATATTGTGAAGAGGTTCAGTATTGTAAACTGAATCAGCTGATTAACTCCAGACATGAGCTACCAGAGGTGGGCACCAGACCGCCAGGGAGCGCTAAAGCGCTAATCCGCTGATAGCGGACCTAAACAATTTGTTAGTGTTATAGCGGATTGACTAACTTTTATAATTCATAAGCGGATTTGCGCCTAACCCAAAAAGTATAAACTGGAGATTAAATACATCACTGCTAAAAGACGAAGAATTTATACAATATGTTAAAAATGAATGGACGCTGTATTTGGAGTTTAATGACTTGCCAGGAGGAACATCAGCATGTACACTCTGGGAGGCTGGGAAGACAGTTATGAGAGGAAAAATAATATCCTATTCAACAAATAAAAAGAAAAAAGAAAATAAACGTATTGAGGAATTAGAGAAATCCATAAAATTACTAGAAGGTATGCTGGTGAAGATTCTCAGTCGTCCAGGACATGATAAATCAAAAAGGCGTTCAATTCAAGATCAACTGGACTTTATTTGTAACAGAAGACGTTTCGCTTCTCATCCGAGAAGCTTTATCAATTCAATGAACCAGACTGTGTGTGCGTGTGGATTTATAACAGGAGTCACGCACCATCATATGTAAATTGCAAGCTGAGGTAACACATACATGTAAATTGACAGATCACACCTTAACAGTAGGGAGTTCCCTTGAAGTCTCTGACAGAAGACACAACAACTGTATGTAAATTGACAAAAAACACCTCACAGCCCAACAACAGAGGTTTCTCAACAAACTTTGCTAGTCTAATTCACAGACAAGACATCTCTGCTCCCATCCGGTGTAAAACGTTTGTGAATCAGCCCCAAAACTGAGTTGTAAGTCTTGGAAAGTTGAAATCTCAGACCTCCTCCTCTGTTAAGAGAAGGTTTTTCTCTCTTAACATACACAGCTTCCTTCACACCTCTCTCAAACCATCTGTGCTCTCGGTCCAAAATTTGCACATTTTCATCCTCAAATGAGTGTCCCTTGTCCGTGAGGTGAAGGTGAACAGCTGAGTTTTGTCCAGAGGTGGTGGCTCTCCTGTGTTGGGACATTCGTCTGTGAAGAGGCTGCTTCGTTTCTCCAATGTAACGGTCTGAGCAGACCTCGCTGCACTGGACTACATACACCACACCACTCTGTTTGTGTGTGGGGGTTCTGTCCTTAGGGTGGACCAGCCTCTGTCTGAGAGTTCTGCTGGGTTTGAAATGTATGGGATCAGAGTCAGAGAGTCAGAGAGTCTTTATTGTCATTTGCACCGCATGTGGTACATGAGATGAAAACGAGATTATGTACACGAGGTCCCAGTTACATCCAACAACAAATGAAAGAGAAAAACAGTAATAACATCTAGAACTAACTAAGAAAAGCATCAACTAGTAATACACTAAGCTTAATATAGTGGGAATAAACAGCAGCACGAACATGAGTTTGTATGAGCAGATGGTCACAGATGAACACAGATGAATACAGCAACAAGAAAACAGATCAGCATCAGCATGATGTGATATTTTGCAGTGTTTATTTTTTATTTTATTTTTATTTATTCATGAGTCTAACAGCCTCAGGGTAGAAGCTGTTCCTCAGTCTAGTGGTTCTACACTTGATGCTCCTCAACCTCCGTCCTGAGGGGAGTGGGGCAAAGAGTGAGTGTCAGAGTCAGAGTCAGAGAGAATTTATTGTCATTTGCACCGCATGTAGTACATGTGTTGAAAACGAGATTATGTACACAGGGTCCCAGTTACATCCAACAACAAATGCAAGAGAAATACAATAATAACATCTAGGATTAACTAAGAGAGACATCACATCAGCTAGTAATACACTAAGCCCTAATGTAGTAGAAAAACATCATTATAAACAGCAGCACGAACATGAGCAGATGGTCACAGATGAACGCAGCAACAAGAAACAGATCAGTACAGTATCAGTATGATGTGACATTTTGCAGTGTTTATTCTTATTATTTATTTATTCATGAGTCTGACAGCCTCAGGGTAGAAGCTGTTTCTCAGTCTAGTGGTTCTACATTTGATGCTCCTCAACCTCCGTCCCGAGGGGAGTGGTGCAAAGAGTGAGTGTGCTGGGTGAGTGAGGTCTTTCATGATGCAGGTGGCTCTTTTTCTGCATCTGGAGGTGTAAATGTCTGTGATGGTGGGGAGACTGACTCCCACAGACTTCTGTGCAGCCTTCACCACTCTCTGCAGAGCTTTTCTCTCTGCAACTGTGCAGCCTCCATGCCACACGTTGATGCTGGAGCACAGGACGCTCTCCACTGCACACCTGTAGAACGAGGTGAGGACTGGGCTTCTCAGACCGGCTCGTCTCAGCCGTCTGAGGAAGTAGAGTCTCTGATGACCTTTCTTGATCAGGCTGGTGGTGTTGTTGGTCCAGCTGAGGTTATCATTCAAGTGTACACCCAGGTATTTGTAGCTGGAGACCACCTCCACCGCAGATCCACCTATATACAGTGGGGTGTGGGTGTGTTTGTTCCTTCTGAAGTCCACAATCATCTCCTTCGTCTTCTTCACATTCATGTGAAGGTTGTTCTCTTTGCACCAGCTCTCCAGATGTTCCACCTCCTGTCTGTAGCTGGATTCATCATTATCTGTGATGCATCCCACCACAGCTGTATCATCTGCAAACTTAACAATATGACAGCCTGGATGTGTGGCTATACAATCATATGTGAGCAGAGTGAACAGAAGAGGGCTCAGCACACATCCCTGAGGAGAGCCAGTGCTGAGGGTGATGGTGGAGGAGGAGAAGTTGTGGATCTTCACGGACTGTGGTCTGTCTGTTAAGAAGTCTAAGACCCAGTTACAAATAGAGGGGCTTAGTCCAAGTGTGGATAGTTTGTCTATCAGAGTTTGGGGGATCATGGTGTTGAAGGCAGATGTGAAGTCCACAAAGAGCAGACGCACGTATGAGTCCTTCTGATCCAGGTGGGTGAGAGCAGTGTGGACCACGGAGGAGATGGCGTCCTCTGTTGATCGGTTCTCACGATATGCATATTGATGAGGGTCCTCGTTGATGTTGACGGCTGTCTTGATGTGGGACATGACCAGTTTCTCAAAACATTTAGCGACTATCGGGGTGAGGGCCACCGGTCTATAGTCATTCAGACCAGTCACTGTGGAGCTTTTTGGGACTGGGATGATGGTGGCGGTCTTCAGGCAGGTGGGAACTGACTCCAGTGCAAGTGAGGTGGTGAAGATGTCAGCCAGCACCTCACAGAGCTGGTCCGCACATTCCTTCAGAACTTTCCCTGGGATGTTGTCTGGACCCGTAGCTTTATGAGGGTTGATCCTTCTGAGACTGCCTCTCACTTCTGCTGCGGTCACTTTGAGGTGCTCCTCGTCTGGTGATGAGGTGAGTCTGGTGCTAGTTGGTCTGTTTGGATCATCAAAACGTGCATAAAACTTATTGAGGGCATCAGGCAGGGATGGGTCCCTGGGGCATTGTTTGCTTTTGCCCTTGTAGTCTGTTAAGCATTTGATGCCCTGCCACATGCTCCTTGGATCATGTGAGGTGAACTGTCCCTCGATCCTCTGTGCATACGCGGCTTTGGCCTTCTTTATGCCATCATCCAGTTCTCTCCTGCACTTTCTCAACTCCTCAGTGTCTTTAGACTTGAATGCAGTGTCCCTGGCTGCCAGCAGGGTGCGGACATCTTTATTTAGCCAGGGTTTTTGATTGGGGTAAAATTTAACACACTTTCTTATGGATACATTTTCAGCACATGTACTGATGTAACCCAGGACAGAGGAAGCATAAAGCTCCAGGTCAATTGAATTTCCATTCGTAGCTGCCTCTTTGAAGACAGACCAGTTTGTGTTTTCAAAGCAGTCCCTCAGCATGGGGGAACTATCTTGGCGCCACGATGTTATCACTCTTTGTTCTGGCATCGAACGTCTGAGTGGGGGGAGCTGTCTAGGGACCAATAGCAGGGAGCGATGGTCGGAAGCCCCGATCGGTGGGCGTGGCTTCGCCGTGTACGCCCCCTTCACATTCGTGTAGACCTGGTCTAATGTCTTATTTCCTCGTGTTTCTGTGAAAACGTGCTGATTGAAGGTTGGGAGGATGGCACGTAAATCCACGTGATTGAAGTCCCCGGAAACAATGAAAAACCCCTCAGGATATTTACACTGCAGCGAAGTGAGTAACTCATGAATTTCTTCCTGAGCGACTTTAGCATTAGCATCGGGTGCTATGTAAACATTGCTTATTATTATCGCTGAATAGTCGCGGGGGAGGTAATGTGGCCTACATCTTATTGTTAAAAGCTCCACAGCAGCTGAGCAGATCCTGCTGATAACGGCACAGTTCGTGCACCAGTCTTTGTTAACGTAAATACAGACACCCCCACCTCGCGTTTTCCCCGTAGTCTCGATGCTCCGGTCCGTTCTGAAAAATAGTTTATTATCCAACTCGTAAACAGAGTCAGGAGTGTCTTCATTGATCCATGTTTCCGTGAGACAAAGCACCGAACATCTCCTCATCTCCCCAGACGTTGTTACTCTCAGACGAAGCAGATCCATCTTGTTGTCGAGCGAACGCACGTTAGACAGAAATAAAGCCGGCATCGGGGGTTTACCGGTTTTAGCGTCTGCTCGTAGTCTCGTCATGATTCCTGCTCGACAGCCACGTTTTTTCCCTCGAGAGCACCTCTTTCTCTTCTTTCCTCCGCGCATCTGCTTCCAGAAAGATGATCTAAGCAGATCCAATCTTCCGAGTTCTGATTTGAGTTCGTTGCTGATTTCAGCTGTGCCTTGTGGTAAATCCGCTCCAATTCTCAACAGCTCAGTTCGGCTATAATTCACCCGCAAAAAACGCGCAGAGTCAGGTACAAAAACACTATTAAAACTACTAAAAACTGGGGATGTTCTGGAAGCCCATGAAGCTGCTACTGGTCTGAGCGCGGCCATCTTGAGTGTGCTGGGTGAGTGAGGTCTTTCATGATGCAGGTGGCTCTTTTCCTGCATCTGGAGGTGTAAATGTCTGTGATGGTGGGGAGACTGACTCCAACAGACTTCTGTGCAGCCTTCACCACTCTCTGCAGAGCTTTCCTCTCTTCAACTGTGCAGCCTCCATGCCACACGTTGATGCTGGAGCACAGGATGCTCTCCACTGCACACCTGTAGAAGGAGGTGAGGACTGGGCTGCTCAGACCAGCTCGTCTCAGCCGTCTGAGGAAGTAGAGTCTCTGATGACCTTTCTTGATCAGGCTGGTGGTGTTGTTGCTCCAGCTGAGGTTATCATTCATGTGTACACCCAAGTATTTGTAGCTGGAGACTAGGGCTGGGCGATATATCGATATTTTTAAAATATCGAGATTTTTTCTAAAGAGATATAAGACGAGACTATATCGTTTATATCGAGAATCCACCGTCTGTCTGTTTTCTCCCACTCGCCCCCCTCCTTCTCCTTCACTGAACACAGACCCAGCCCCTCCTTCCTGCAGGCTGCAGGAGGGCGGAGCCGCGGAGACTTTCAGCACAACAAGAAGTAAACACGGCAGATATGAAGAGCCGCGACGCAGCTGCTGAGGGGGAAAAACAATGTTTTTCCTGAGCTAGTTTGGATTTAAATTGTCAGATGAGGGCAGAAAAAATATTTTTGTAGACGATGCTGAAAATAATCCCGACGAAGGCTCGGATCTACGAATCTTTTTCACCATTTAAACAGCGGAGTGGAGCGTGAAACGGCAGAACCGAGTTTTTTTTACAGCCTCCTCTTCATTAAACAAACCACGGGTCTGAGCTCATTTAGTCGTGCGCGCACTGCAGCGCTTTCATGAGAGGAGCAGAAGGACGTGGAGACATTAATAAATCAGCAGCTCATCACATCGCCAAAGACACGGTCCTTAGCGGCTAACAAGATGGCTAACGCTTTAGCCGTCTTCTTCCACAGCTGAGACTGACCGTGTCTTTGGCGCTATATGATAAACTGCTGATTTAATAATGTCTCCGCCTCTCTGTTCACGTTTCTGAGTGGAGGCTGTCGTGTTTTTACACAAGGATTCAATGCGACACTTTGTAGAGCAACTTAGAGAACGTCTTCGTGAACCCGGAAACAACCCCCTGACCCTTTCACAATAAAACCGGATACAGTATATCAAATATATTGTACCACAGGCTCAAATTTACTGCAGTTCACAAACACTGACTAAAGTGAAAGCACCTTTCTATCTTATCAAGACACTCAAAGCTCTTTAAAACACAATCTGTGTCCTCATTTACCCATTCATACAGCACTCTGCTAGAATTGTACAAAGAATAATCAGTACTTTTATCACATTCATACACTGATGGACACACATCAGAGGCAATGACACAGCTGCCCTCAGCTGAAGAGGACTATTATTTAATAGGTGTAAATAAATGTCTAAAAAATAAAGTAATGTATAAAATAGTTCATTTTTTAGACATTTATTTTGTAGAGTTACAGCTGTTTGTTAATAAATGTTGCTGTGTGACAACTGGGACAAAGCTTTGACTCAGAAATATATTTTTGTTATTCTTTTATGGAAAGAAAATTATATCGAGATATATATCGTATATCGAGATATATCACAACAATATCGAGATATGAATTTTTGTCCATATCGCCCAGCCCTACTGGAGACCACTTCCACTGCAGACCCACCTATTTTCAGTGGGGCATGGGTGTGTTTGTTCCTTCTGAAGTCCACAATCATCTCCTTTGTCTTCTTCACATTCATGTGAAGATTGTTCTCTTTGCACCAGCTCTCCAGGTGTTCCACCTCCTGTCTGTAGCTGGATGTTGTGTTTGTTGAAAATCCTTCTGAAATTCTCTGAGACTCCAGCAACATAAGGAATGACAATGTTTTTCCGTCTGTTAGCATTTTTCTGTTGATTATTGTGTTTAGCAGATTTCCTCGCTGACTTGACAAAAGCCCAGTTGGGATATCCACATGTTTGCAGCGATTTGTTGATGTGTTTCTGTTCCTTTTCCTTCCCTTCTGTCCTTGTGGGGATGTGTTCTGCCCGATGCTGTAAGGTTCTGATGACAGAAAGTTTGTGCTCCAGTGGATGGTGAGAGTCAAACAGAAGATACTGGTCTGTGTGGGTTGGTTTTCTGTAAACTTCAATGTTGAGACTGTCCTCTCCCTCCATATGCACCAAACAGTCCAAAAAAGGCAGCTTGTTATCGTTAGCATCCTCTCTGGTGAACTTGATGTTGTTATCAACCGAGTTAATGTGTCTGGTGAACGCTTCCACCTCCCTGGCTTGGATTTTGACCCAGGTGTCATCCACATAACGGAACCAATGGCTTGGAGTTGTCCCCTCATAGGAGTTAAGGGCTCTCTGTTCCACTTCCTCCATGTAGAGGTTTGCAACAATGGGTGACACTGGAGATCCCATGGCACAGCCGTGCTTCTGTCTATAAAATCTGTCATTGAACTTGAAATAAGTGGTGGAGAGGCAGAGATCCAGCAGGGTGCAGATGTGGTCTGGGGTTAAGTTGGTCCTTTTGTCCAAATCATACCTGTCAAGTTTTGGATTTAAAAATAAGGGAAATTTTCTGCCGGGTACGCCGAGCCATCCCACTAGCCCAGGGATCTGCAAACTTTATGATCAAAAGAGCCATTTCTGCCCCTTTGTTCACTAAATTAAACGTTTCCGGAGCCACAATACCTGCTACAACTGGGATTCTCAACTGGTGGCCCACAGACCACTTTAAGTTTGTTAAAGGACAATTTTCTGACCTGTAGTTTTCTGGCCATTGTAAAGCTGAAAATATCTAATGATTTGTTGATATTTTTACATTTTAGACTAAAAAAGACCAGATTATCATAAAGAAGGAAAAATAATGTGATCTTTCCCAATTAAAAAATAAAATAATGAACTATGCAGGTCTAGGTAAATTATTTTAATTGTGGAAAAATTAAATATCCTACTTCGAATAAATAAAGTTAACTTATGTTTTACTCCTATTAGTTCTAGTATTCACACATTTGCAAAGGAAATGACAGGAAAAACTGCTAAAACTAGCCCTTTTTGTTGTTATAAGAACAAATAAAATTCAGTTTAAAGTTAGTTTTGATCAAAGCTTGGAAGAGCCACTGCTGAGGGACCAAAGAGCCGCATGTGGCTCCAGAGCCGCAGGTTGCAGACCCCTGCACTAGCCCAACCAAAGTCCAGGACCCCTTACATTTTAAGACAGGTTTACAAGAAATCTAAAATAACTACCTATCAGCCTCTTTCAAACCAGTTATGTGATCACAATCTGACAGGCTTACCTTTGTGCTTGACGGATTTTTCATGCTGACGGACATCGTTCCTTCCCCCATGAGAGAGAGACACTAAAGTCGCGGTTACAAATCTTAAAAAACGCGTAATAAACTTTAGGAAAGTAAATTCGCTGTCCCATTTTTCAACATATTTACACGAAGTCTTAACTTTTTTGGCAGGGACGCGTCCTCTCTCGTTACTTCTCGTTACATCCATCTCTGTGTTTTTCCGGGTTTGTTCTGAATCTCGACCGCGCCAGCCCTAACATCGCGAGAACTGCCACCGAGGCGACTGCAGGTGGCAGTTCTCGCGAGACTAGTGACAGAGGCACCGGAATGTTTTTTTTTTTTTATAATATTATAATACGGGAGATTTCCGGGAAAATAATAATTCGTCTTTCGTCCGAAAGACTTCCTCAGTCTGAGGTGCTGTATTCAGCTCAGTCTTATAAATAGCACCCTCTCACAGTGTTACACAACCAGTTGGCTGATGACAGCCGAAACCAGCTGCTCACATGATCAAGGAGGACCATCAGCCTAACGATGGATCGTTAGCACCCTGATGGTTGTTTGCTATTCACAGAGGGCTGAGTGATACTAGCAATAACAGCATTGTAGAGGGGGACAGTTGAACCCGGAGGCCTCCACCCCTGTTTAATGATGGGCGGTTTCTTTTCACAAAGATGGCCTCCTTTAATCCTCTCTCAAACCATTGTTCCTCTCTATTGTAGTGGGCATGACCGTGTCCGCTCTGATACACCTGTGTATTTTTGAACTGTTCCAGAGATGAACTTTACTGACCTTTCAGTAATCTGACATTTAACACAATTTATTTTATTAGTTTACATCAAAGGACAGATTTACTCAAAAAGAGACTATTTCTATCTTTGCTTTTGTTCTAATACAAATATAATCAGAGCATCACCTGTGTTTATTCATGAACAGTGTTGTAATTTACAATATGTCTTATGATCACATATGTATATGCTGTGTCATTTCTGCAAACTCAGATACTTTTCCTAAACAATTTCTCTCTGCTCTGAATTTCACCTTGAATCTTGATAACAACAAGTGAACTTCTCGACTGGTTCTTTTGGACCAATCGGGAAGAGACAAGTCTCTCTCATCTCAGATCTTCTACTAAGGTTCTAAGCTTTTGCTGGAACGAAAAGAGTCTGCTGGAGTAAGCCTCAGACATGAGGTCTCCCCAAAGAACTGAATGAACGTCAGTCACACGCTAAGGACACGTCATTCAGTTAAAGACTAATAACATGTTTGTTATGAGTCCACTTCGAACCGAGCGTAAGCTCAGAACTTTGTTTATTCCTTTCTGGAATAAGTTATCTTGAGCCAGAAACCAGGAGCTGACGCATTTTCTGATGACCAACGCGAAACCAGGAGACGTTGGAAAGTAAGCAAATAACCAGCTCAGATGTACTGGCCCTGCAATGACCCCGTGCATCTGAAAAGCTACAAGGTCTTCTTTTACCGGGCTGTCGTCAAAAGGTAAAGAGCTGTTTACAAACGTACCTGGGATTTAGCAGAAGTCGGATGGAAAGTGTCATCTGGTTAAACTCAAGATAAATAACTTCCTCTGATAACCTCTCCCTATTCCTCTTAAATCTTTCCCTATTTCATTTCTAAGCTGGTAACTATATTTAAGCTAAGAGCCACAGACTAAGTATAATTACATCCTGTATTTATGTCTGTTGTTACAATTTAAATGTGCTGACGTATTAAATTGCAAGAAAGTGAAATCTATCAATCAAGTGTAATGGTGTTAATTTTAGTTGATTTATTTTAAATAAATGGTAGTGTCTCCTGGCATACCAAACTAAAGTCAACGTTTCCATTGTCACTCTATGGCTTCTGTTTTACTTATCCATCATAAAGATCACAGAAATATTGGGTAAACGGAAAAAGAAAAGAATCCGTGAAATTACTATTCAATCTGAATAAGTAAATTAATTAAGGTAAAGAGGTCAGTATTAATATTGACCTCCTATATATCCTTTACACTTTCAAGGATGTGAACATCTTCATCCCTGAAAGAGTGACCGCTGGCCTGGAGATGAGTGTAGACCGCAGAGTCCTGACCTGATGATGTTGATCTTCTGTGCTGGGCCATCCTTTTGGCCAGTGGCTGTTTAGTTTCCCCGATGTAAGACTGATCACAGCCCTCCTGACACTGAACAGCATACACAATATTACTCTGTTTGTGCCGGGGGACTGGATCTTTGGGATGAACCAGTCTTTGCCGTAATGTATTTTGGGGTTTAAAAGCCACTGGGACGTTGTGTTTAGAAAATAAACGTCTCAATGTCTCTGAAACTCCCGCAACATACGGAATGACCACTGGTCTGGGTCTGGGTTCCTTCTTTTCACCTGATGGCTGGCTGGAGTCCTGTTTGGGTTTCTTCTCTGCTTTCAGGAAGGCCCAGTTAGGATATCCACATTTCTCTAGAGCCTGTTTTGTGTGTGATTTCTCCTTCTGTCTGGCTGCTGAGTTAGTGGGGACGCTGTCTGCTCTGTGATACAGAGTCCTGATGACTCCTAACTTGTGCTCCAGAGGGTGATGGGAGTCAAACTGTAAATACTGGTCTGTGTGGGTGGGTTTGCGGTACACCTCAGTTTGCAAATTTCCTCTATCAGAAACTGAGACCTCACAGTCCAAGAAAGCCAACCTGCCATTTTTACATCTTCTCGTGTGAACTTGATATATTTATCCACAGAGTTGATGTGATCAGTGAAATGTTGGACTTCCTGAGATTTAATTTTAACCCAGGTGTCGTCAACATACCTGAACCAATGACTTGGTGGTCTCCCTGAAAAGGACGTCAAGGCTCTCTTTTCTACCTCCTCCATGTACAGGTTGGCAACAATAGGAGAAACTGGAGACCCCATAGCACACCCATGTTTCTGCCTATAATATTGCTCCCCATATGTGAAGTAGGTTGACTGCAGGCACAGTTTCAAGAGTTGACACAGTTGCTCTGTGGAAAGTGTGGTCCTGCTGTTCAGAGTGGTGTCTGATTTTAACCTTAAACAGACCACCTCTACTGCTTCATCAACAGGAATGCACGTAAAGAGTGATGTAACATCAAAAGAGACCATTGTTTCATCAGTCTCCATGATGACATCCCTCACCTTATCCACAAAGTCCATGGTGTTCTGTATGTGGTGTTCTGAGCTGCCAACTAAAGGGATGAGTACAGACGCCTTTGGAAACATTGTAAGTGACCGAGTTAATCATGCTAACAATTGGTCTTAAAGGTACACCTTGTTTGTGGATTTTGGGTAAACCATACCGACTTGGCGTGGCCTCCCCTGGGTACAGTCTGTGGTACAGTCTTCTGTACCCCTGGGTACAGAAGACTGTACCCAGAGAGGAAGTCTTTCGGGCGAAAGACGAAACGTTTCTACATTTTTTTTGCTTTACTTTGTTGTTTTTTTTTATTTTTTTTTAATGTCCAGAGGACCAGACTTAGCTTTTTTAGATTTTTCTACCTGGATTATTGAGCATGCATCGGGGCATAAAGAGGAATTTGCGACAAAGAAGGCCCAAGACGATTGAACAGTTAGAGGCCTGTATTAGACATGAATGGGAGAGCATTCCTATTTCTAAACTTGAGAAACTGGTCTCCTCTGTCCCCAGACGTCTGTTGAATGTTGTAAGAAAAAGGGGGGATGCCACACAGTGGTAAAAATGGACTTGTCCCAACTTTTTGGGATTTGTTGACGCCATGAAATTTTGAAACAACATGTTTTTCGCTTAAAATGGTACATTCTGTCAGTTTAAACTTTTGATCTGTGATCTGTGTTCTATTCTGAATAAAATATTAGATGTTGGCACCCCCACATCATTGCATTCACTTTTTATTCACAATTTGTTTAGTGTCCAAACTTTTTTGGAATCCGGTTTGTATATTTTGTGCAGCCGTTTTCAGTTTAAATAACAGAAGGATCTTTTTTTTTTTTTAATATACTTCATGACTGAATACAAGTAATTTCAGTAATACTGCAAAGCAACATGTTAAGTTAATTTTGTCAAATCAATAACTATTTTTGTTAATTGTTATTGTTATTTGAAATATCTCAACATTACATTTGAGCCATATCGCCCACCCCTAGTAAAAACACACTGGAGTGTTCTTATAGCTCGTCTGAGCAGGACCTGACCCACAGTGTGTAGTTCTCATCTTAAAATTCCTAATTGCAATAATTATAGCAACTTGCGGCGGGTATTTCTGTAAACCTTCGCCCCACTGTCGGTTTCAAATACTCAAGCAGAAATTGAACTTGCTCTATCGCAGTTTTTCAGAATAAGATTGGACATGACACACAATTGGCTGATTGATGGATGAGTTGCACGATCGGCATGGGTTTTTAAAATAAATAAAAAATATTATTTTAAATTATTTAGCACCTTTATGCAGCCCACACTGCAGGATAAACTTCCTGCTGCGGCTGATCAGCTGTTCTCAGTGCAGAGCTGAGAAGTGGGTGTGGCCAAGAGCGCTTGCAGGTGGCTGAGAGCAACAGAGGCATGGAGCTGAAATCATGACATTCTGTGCTCTCTTTTTTCATTCAACCTTTATTTAGTCAGGTAAATCTCATTGAGCCTCGAGGGCTCATTTACAAGAGAGACCTGTCTACAAACTAATGATGACAACAATAACAGTAGAAATCCCCTTAACAATAGGAGAGAAATACAGCATTTTTAAAAACAAATTAAAACAAAGATATCAAAGTAGCAAAACAGTCAGATTATAAGGCAGATGTAGAAAATCAAAAACAGGAACATATCTGCATTGGTTTTTGCCAGGATTCCAACAGATTCTTAAAACCATTTAGAGAAGTCAAGGTCGAGATCTTCAGATCTTTTTGTAAGATATTCCAGGAAGCAGGAGCGGAGTAGGAGAAGGTCCTTTTGCCAAGTTCAGTCCTCACTGAGGGAACACTGCAGGTAATCATGTCCTGAGAGCGCACGCTGTAGCTGCACTCACGCAAAGACATGTAGGAGGAGATGTATGAGGGCAGCAGACCAAGAAGTGATTTAAAGATGAAAATGTACCAGTGGAAGAGTCTGCGTGAAGTTAATGATGTCCAGTTAACCAGTGAATACAGGGTGCAGTGGTGGGTATGATAATCACAGCCAGTTATGAATCTTAGTGCACCATGATAGACAGCATCCAACATCTGCAGGGTGCTTGTAGGAGCATTCATGTAGAGAATGTCACCGTAATCAATGGAGGGAAGGAAAGTCACAGATACAAGGCGTTTCCTAGCATTCAGTGTTAGACATGATCTGTTTCTGAAAAAGAAACCCAGTTTAACTTTCAGTTTCTTTACTAGGTTTTCCACGTGGAGCTTAAAAGAGAGATGCAAATCGACCAGGATACCCAAATATTTATAGGAATCAACAAACTCAATAGGGACACAGTTTGAGGATAAACTCAGAGGAAGAACTGCTGGGACCGACTTCCTATTTGTAAAAAGCCTCCCTTTGTTTTTATCAGCATTTAAGACAAGTTTGAGCCGGAACAAATCTGACTGGATTATCTCAAAAGCGGATTGCAAAAACTGGAAAGCCTTAGCAACTGTTTTAGCTCGACAATAAACAACTGTGTCATCAACATAGAAATGTAAGGCTGCATCAGGGATGCTCTGACCTACATTAGCTATGTAGATTGTAAAGGGGGTTGGGCCTAAGACTGAGCCTTGTGGTACACCATTTTTAACTGTTATATAACTGGAAGAAGTACCGTTATGTTGAACACATTTGAGAGCTTTAGCATTTAGAAATATTGTTTAGAACATCACAAGAGTGTGGGAGGGGTTTTAAACATCTTAATATATGTATATACAGTACATATACTGTATACTAAAATGAACTACTACTTACTTTCTTCTCTGCTTTCAGGAAGGCCCAGTTAGGATATCCACATTTCTCTAGAGCCTGTTTTGTGTGTGATTTCTCCTTCTGTCTGGCTGCTGAGTTAGTGGGGACGCTGTCTGCTCTGTGGTACAGAGTCCTGATGACTCCTAACTTGTGCTCCAGAGGGTGATGGGAGTCAAACTGTAAATACTGGTCTGTGTGGGTGGGTTTGCGGTACACCTCAGTTTGCAAATTTCCTCTATCAGAAACTGAGACCTCACAGTCCAAGAAAGCCAACCTGCCATTTTTTACATCTTCTCGTGTGAACTTGATATATTTATCCACAGAGTTGATGTGATCAGTGAAATGTTGGACTTCCTGAGATTTAATTTTAACCCAGGTGTCGTCAACATACCTGAACCAATGACTTGGTGGTCTCCCTGAAAAGGACGTCAAGGCTCTCTTTTCTACCTCCTCCATGTACAGGTTGGCAACAATAGGAGAAACTGGAGACCCCATAGCACACCCATGTTTCTGCCTATAATATTGCTCCCCATATGTGAAGTAGGTTGACTGCAGGCACAGTTTCAAGAGTTGACACAGTTGCTCTGTGGAAAGCGTGGTCCTGCTGTTCAGAGTGGTGTCTGATTTTAACCTTAAACAGACCACCTCTACTGCCTCATCAACAGGAATGCACGTAAAGAGTGATGTAACATCAAAAGAGACCATTGTTTCATCAGTCTCCATGATGACATCCCTCACCTTATCCACAAAGTCCATGGTGTTCTGTATGTGGTGTTCTGAGCTGCCAACTAAAGGGATGAGTACAGATGCCAGATATTTGGAAACATTGTAAGTGACCGAGTTAATCATGCTAACAATTGGTCTTAAAGGTACACCTTGTTTGTGGATTTTGGGTAAACCATACCGACTTGGCGTGGCCTCCCCTGGGTACAGTCTGTGGTACAGTCTTCTGTACCCCTGGGTACAGAAGACTGTACCCAGAGAGGAAGTCTTTCGGACGAAAGACGAAACGTTTCTACAATTTTTTTGCTTTACTTTGTTGTTTTTTTTGGTTTTTTTTTTGAATGTCCAGAGGACCAGACTTAGCTTTTTTAGATTTTTCTACCTGGATTATTGAGCATGCATCGGGGCATAAAGAGGAATTTGCGACAAAGAAGGTCCAAGACGATTTAACAGTTAGAGGCCTGTATTAGACATGAATGGGAGAGCATTCCTATTTCTAAACTTGAGAAACTGGTCTCCTCTGTCCCCAGACGTCTGTTGAATGTTGTAAGAAAAAGGGGGGATGCCACACAGTGGTAAAAATGGACTTGTCCCAACTTTTTGGGATTTGTTGACGCCATGAAATTTTGAAACAACATGTTTTTCGCTTAAAATGGTACATTCTGTCAGTTTAAACTTTTGATCTGTGATCTGTGTTCTATTCTGAATAAAATATTAGATGTTGGCACCCCCACATCATTGCATTCACTTTTTATTCACAATTTGTTTAGTGTCCAAACTTTTTTGGAATCCGGTTTGTATATTTTGTGCAGCCGTTTTCAGTTTAAATAACAGAAGGATCTTTTTTTTTTTTAAATATACTTCATGACTGAATACAAGTAATTTCAGTAATACTGCAAAGCAACATGTTAAGTTAATTTTGTCAAATCAATAACTATTTTTGTTAATTGTTATTGTTATTTGAAATATCTCAACATTACATTTGAGCCATATCGCCCACCCCTAGTAAAAACACACTGGAGTGTTCTTATAGCTCGTCTGAGCAGGACCTGACCCACAGTGTGTAGTTCTCATCTTAAAATTCCTAATTGCAATAATTATAGCAACTTGCGGCGGGTATTTCTGTAAACCTTCGCCCCACTGTCGGTTTCAAATACTCAAGCAGAAATTGAACTTGCTCTATCGCAGTTTTTCAGAATAAGATTGGACATGACACACAATTGGCTGATTGATGGATGAGTTGCACGATCGGCATGGGTTTTTAAAATAAATAAAAAATATTATTTTAAATTATTTAGCACCTTTATGCAGCCCACACTGCAGGATAAACTTCCTGCTGCGGCTGATCAGCTGTTCTCAGTGCAGAGCTGAGAAGTGGGTGTGGCCAAGAGCGCTTGCAGGTGGCTGAGAGCAACAGAGGCATGGAGCTGAAATCATGACATTCTGTGCTCTCTTTTTTCATTCAACCTTTATTTAGTCAGGTAAATCTCATTGAGCCTCGAGGACTCATTTACAAGAGAGACCTGTCTACAAACTAAAGAATGATGACAACAATAACAGTAGAAATTCCCTTAAACAATCAACAAGAGGAGAGAAATACAGATTTTTTTTTAAACAAATTAAAACAAAGATATCAAAGTAGCAAAACAGTCAGATTATAAGGCAGATGTAGAAAATCAAAAACAGGAACATGTCTGCATTGGTTTTTGCCAGGATTCCAACAGATTCTTAACCATTTAGAGAAGTCAAGGTCGAGAGCTTCAGATCTTTTTGTAAGATATTCCAGGAAGCAGGAGCAGAGTAGGAGAAGGCCCTTTTGCCAAGTTCAGTCCTCACTGACGGAACACTGCAGGTAATCATGTCCTGAGAGCGCACGCTGTAGCTGCACTCACGCAAAGACATGTAGGAGGAGATGTATGAGGGCAGCAGACCAAGAAGTGATTTAAAGATGAAAATGTACCAGTGGAAGAGTCTGCGTGAGGTTAATGATGTCCAGTTAACCAGTGAATACAGGGTGCAGTGGTGGGTACGATAATCACAGCCAGTTATGAATCTTAGTGCACCATGATAGACAACATCCAACATCCGCAGGGTGCTTGTAGGAGCATTCATGTAGAGAATGTCACCGTAATCAATGGAGGGAAGGAAAGTCACAGATACAAGGCGTTTCCTAACATTCAGTGTTAGACATGATCTGTTTCTGAAAAAGAAACCCAGTTTAACTTTCAGTTTCTTTACTAGGTTTTCCACGTGGAGTTTAAAAGAGAGATGTGAATCGACCAGGATACCCAAATATTTATAGGAATCAACAAACTCAATAGGGACACAGTTTGAGGATAAACTCAGAGGAAGAACTGCTGGGACCGACTTCCTATTTGTAAAAAGCCTCCCTTTGTTTTTATAAGCATTTAGTACAAGTTTGAGACGGAACAAATCTGACTGGATTATCTCAAAAGCGGATCGCAGAAACTGGAAAGCCTTAGCAACTGTTTTAGCTCGACAGTAAACAACTGTGTCATCAACATAGAAATGTAAGGATGCATCAGGGAGCTCTGACCTACATTACCTATGTAGATTGTAAAGAGGGTTGGTCCTAAGACTGAGCCTTGTGGTACACCATTTTTAACTGTTAAATAACTGGAAGAAGTACCGTTATGTTGAACACATTTTAGAGCTTTGGCATTTAGAAATATTGTTTAGAACATTACAAGAGTGTGGGAGGGGTTTTAAACACCTTAATATATGTATATACAGTACATTAGCCTGGTTAAAACCAGACCCTTGTCCTTCACTTTGCTTCGTACTAGGGTCTGGGACTTGTCCCATAGACAACGATTTCTCCAAAAGATTTTTGAATGGACCAATCAGAGAACGGAAGGCAGAGTTTTGTTAGTTTAGCCTGGCGAGGCCAGGCTATTCAGATAAATAGCTCAGAAACCACTCGGTGGATATTTTTTCTGCTACCAGTGTGTAATTATATGGCTCTAATTTACTGACTGTTGGCCTAGATGAAACATTTGAGATAAAATTCGATTTTTTATCATTTATTTTCGTAGCGCACCCGAGGCTGTTTGGAAAATGTCAAACCGAAACTATTTAAATCCAGCAGATTTGACCATTTCGTGAATTGATTTAGGAACTGTTAAGCTCAGGAACACTTCTGATATAACGTCAGCTAAGAAATATATTTTTTCTCAGCAAAGAAATAATAGTTTTTTACCTTGTTTTCATGAAAATTCCTTCGTGGCGGCAGCCATTTTAACTGACGACGTCAGTCGACGTCGTTCAAAACTCCGCCTTCTGTTCTCTGATTGGTCCGGTCAAAAATCTACCGGAGAAATCCTTGTCTATGAGAGAAGTCCCAGACCCTAGTACAAAGCGAAGTGAAGGACAAGGGTCTGGTTTTAACCAGGCTAACAGTACATATACTGTATACTAAAATTAACTACTACTTACTACTTTTACTACTACTGTATTCCTACTTGGCAGTTTTTCACTTATCACGGGGCTTCAGGGTACGGATCCCCCGCGATAAACAAGGGACTATTGTAAATGATTTATCCTCTTAAAATGACTTTTTATTTTTCATAGAGTAAAATATAGATGGTATAAAATGTTCCATGAGTTTCTTTTTTCTAAAAGTGCCTTTATTTTTGCATCATCTCGTCCTCAGGGAAGCTAAGATGGGAACTTTTTTTTTTAAACTCCAATCAATAATCAACACTACAAAGAAGTGATGATGCTGCACACTCGCCTTTCTATGAAAGAATTTAATCAAAATAAGTTTTCAAACTCTCTTACTTTATTTGTCCTATTTGCTCTTTAGCATTGTGTGTGGAGAATCTTTTTTTAAAATAAATAAATGTTTAAAAAAAAAATCAATATTGAGAGTCGTCATTTGCTGCAGCCAAAGCCTAAAGTGTCATTCACAGAGACTGAAATGTGAACAAGTCAT
>JBBPBX010029375.1:0-16825 GCA_038048925.1 Garcialebias charrua | reverse complement strand
GGCTGGTGTTTGAGGTGATTACAACAGTAATTCCTTTGCTGTCAGCCCCTCTCAAATTGACAGCTGTCGGGGGGAGGGGGGCGGAGCAAGTGGGACGTGTTGAAAACTGAACAGTACACGGAGTCCTTTAGGAGTTTCTACCCACCTCACTAACTCACAGTAACTCAACAGCTTTGGGAATTCACTTGTTGTAATGGGCAGTAAATAACGTAGGGCCACAACGACGTGAACTCTTCTACGAGCAAGTCGTCGATCCTATTACAGTTTGTCGGAATAAATTTTAAAATATGGCGTCTAACAAACAGAGTTCTCGACAACCAAGCTCCATCTTCTGTTAGACGTCCTGTTGTTTTCCAAACGGAGCGCTTCACTCTCAGACTGCAGGTTTACTCGTGGTTCCTAGAGTTTCTAAAAGTAAAAGGCAAGACTTGGCTTAAACCCGGCAAAGTTACCGTACTTGCTGCCGTATAACCCCCAATTTACACTACATGTGTTCCGGCTCCGATCCGCTCCGGTCCGACCTCCGCAGCAAATACGCACCCATTATAATCAATGAGAGAGTTTACACTGGCTCCGCACGGCGGCGGCGAGCGGACGGCAGTCCGTCAAAATAGACCTCGATCCTATTTCTGCCGGACGCCGGAGCTGTGCCGGAGTCAACTTTTAAAGATTACGTCGCACCAACAGGAAAAGGAACGAGCACAACATCCGTATTTACAAAATAAAATCACCACGGGCGGACTAATCCTGATCTACAATACTCACCCATTACAGAGCAAATGTCCTGAAAATATCTCAATGCAAAAAACAATCAAACAGCGAGGCAGTCTCTACTGTTGTTCTCCTTCTTCCACCGAATGAATTGTTTTGTTCTGACTTCCTTATTTATCACTTGATTTATCGCGCAATCTCGCAATTCCCGCGCATGCGTCTCGGAGCGGCGTATCCAGGCGGACCGGAGCGGAGCGGAGGTAGTGGAAACTGGAATTGAAACGCTCAGCTGCGACCTGCGGGGCGGATGTAGTGTAAATTGTATGTAGTAGTAGTAGTAGTAGTGTAAATTGGGGGTAAGTCGCTTTAGTTCAAAAATGTCTAATAAAATGGGAAAAAAACACATGTCGCTTTGCCGTGTAAGTCGCATCTATTAATCTTAAATATTAAAACATCAATATAAAATATAAAAATATATAAAATATTAAACATTTTCTTACTTCCGATCCGATCACGATACTTAACTCTGTGTATCGGCCGATACCGATCCAGTTCCGATATCATCACTGATTTTATATGAGACTGTAATAAGGAATTTCTTGAACGGAGAGCACGTTTGTTACACCATATTCTGTGACTACCGTCTTAGTGGGAGTGGACCGTCTTGTTTTTCCCATAATGCTTAGCGGTATGTTAGTGTTCCGGCTGCACCATGAGTTAGATGGAAGTCTGTGATATAGACCTGCCTCTTGTGTGCTATTAAAGTTTGGGCGTTTCCTGTTGTGAGGCCCAGAATGTCTTCATTGGGTTTAACTCACACAATGTTAAGACGGTAGTCACAGAATGGGATGTAACACACGCGCTCTCTGTTCACGAAATTAATTCGATAGTTTGAAGCCAACGTGCATCATGGATTGGAAAATCCGATACGTAAATTATGCTGGGATCGGAGGCCAATACCGATACTGGATCGGATCGGCCCCATCCCTAATGTTAATACATCTATTACCCACTGTTATCTACTGTTGTTATCAGTCTTTGTTAAAAACAATCAGGTCTGTCTTGTAAATGAGTCCCCAAGGCTCAATGGGAATAACCTGTATAAATAAAGGTTGAATGAATTACACGTCACCGCTGACAACCCAGAAATGTGGACCAGTGTTGTGCCAAAAATTGATTGGCTGCCAAATGCCGGCTGCGGGAGCGTGCACAGGAGGGCTTTGACAAGAATTTAACAAGATTAACACTTAAAAACAATTATATGTTTGCTCGACATTATAGTAAAGGTGTGTCTCAGTTGAACTTAATGCACTTTAATGGTCAAATCAGCTGCATTTCACCGGGGCGTCGTGGTGAAATGCAGCTGATTTTAAGTTTGCGCCAGGAGTTAGAGTGAGATGAAGCTGGCTTCATATGGCAAGCCAAATGTCTCATTAATAGCCACTTTTACCTATTAATGAGGCACTTGGCTTGCCAAATTAGTCAAGGGCCCTCTAGTGGCTGAAAATGGTAGTGTTCAATATTTTCCATGTCAGAATAAATGAAATAGTCAGATCTCAGCCAAAACTTGGGTTATAAATATGGGTAGAAAAACGTATATTAGTCACTTCAATGTGTAAGTTGCAGGACTTGCAAATTTATGCAAAAATGTGCAACTTATATGGCAAAAAATATGGTAAGTCAGCAGGCCCGGATTATCAGCAGGGCCGACTGGGCCCGGGCCCAGGGGCCCACGCCCACCATGGGGCCCAACGCAGGGAGCCCACTGCAGTTTTGGGGAAGAAAGAAAATAAAATATCCTTAGATTTTAAATAGGGTTGGGCATCGAGAATCGTTCGGAACCGGGACTAACTGTCCGGTTTTCGTTCAAAATATTAATTTGCGATTCCTATTTTCGATGCTAGTTAGCCGACCGGAAGTAGCCGCCACCGAAAACCAACGAAGAAGAATCCACCGGAAGTGTGCCTCCGGGATCGAAAGCGTACTAATTAATAAAAAATGAGCAGTCAGGTCAGTGCAGCACTTGCAATAATTTTCTATCATGCAAAGGAGGGTGGAGAAGTAAAATAGTGTCCCGTCTTTGACGCGCTCCACCGGATTATTTTCGCTTCGTATCCGACCGGAAGTACAGAGTGGTCCGTCTGCAAAACGCTCCGCCGAACTTTTCGCTAATCACTACCTCTTCGGCTCCATCAGGTAAATAAATAAACTATAAACTACATCTCATACCAACATTAAGGCAGCTAACAAGTTATACTCCGCTTAAAGCGGTAAGTCAGCTCAATACAAACACGATGCTAACTAGGGGTTGAACGAGTACATAATTTTTAACCTCGACATTAACATAAAAAAACTCGAACGACGCTCGAGTAGCCGATGACGTCACAGTGTCTTACGATGCAAAATAAATAAATAAATATAAATGCCTAAAAACGTCTTTACAAAAAGAAAAAAAAGACCAACAAAGCATTGGGAGCATTTATTATGCTCCTATCATTTATCATACTGCACATAAGTCACAGGAAAAACAAAACTATTAGTTATATTAATAATATTAAAAGTGAAAGTATAAAGCGATGAAAACCGAAACTTAAAAACAAATGGGGCCACAGCCACACCGTACCACCGCCTGCAGCTGTGCAATTTAGGTTTACTTTTAGAGATTGTGTTTATAGATTTTTGGTAGCTCTAGAGAGATGAATATTTGTTTTTTTTTGTTTGTGAAACGAGAGAAAGGAAGCCGTTTCGGCCGTGTTATAATATGGGACCTGCATTGCAACACTGCCCTCTGCTGTCACAATCTACTACAAAGAAAGTCAACACGAAGTAGCGCATTTTATAAAATTATAAACTGTTTTACCTTTTTGACAAGACGGCCTGCTCCATTAACATCCGTGCGCACACAGGAATCCATTTTGTAGCGTCTACTAAAAGCTAAAAGCTGCCCCGCGCGCTGTGAAATGTGAAATGTGACGTCACTACGGGTACCCGAGTTGGACAAAAAAGCCTCGATAGAAGTCAAAGCACTCGAGCTGTCGAAAACTCGGGTACTCTGTTAATGCACTAATGCTAACGTTAGCTCGTTTTTTTTTCTTAGACAAACGACCTGAAATGGCTTCACAGTGTTCACCAGCGTCCAAGGTAAAAACGTCAGTGTAAATGAATGAAGAATGCCACAAAACAGTTACAGAATATGTTGTGAAAAGCTTGCATCCCTTTTCAGATGTGGATTCAACTCCTGCCATGGATTGCACTTACATTGCACTCAAATCCAACACTTATTAACATTCTTAATCCATTTAAAGTTCTCTGTGTCTTTTAAAATGTCTTAATGTCTCTAGTTTTCAGTATTATATAATTTCTGTTTATGTTCTCTTTCATTCCATTATGAGTGAATGTCACAGTTTGAAGAATTATTGAATAGGTTAGTTAGGCAATAACAACAGAGCTAATAATTGTACACATTCTCAGTCTTAAAAATGATTTAATAATCTCTTTTTACTGATAATACTGATAAACCTGTTGTTTGTTTAGGAACTTCCTGCAGTCTGTCCAGAAAGTCTCCACTGGAGGAGCGTTTTGCTGAGCAAGAGGCACAACATAATGTCACAGCTCCATGTCCATGAAGAAACAAATGGAGAGAGGGCTGCAGATACCAGGACATCCCACCAGCTGTTCTGTCTGAGGATCCTGCTGCAGGTGGTGGAACCAGGTTAGCCCATCAGTGGGAGCTCAGTAACATGACTGCAGCATCACATACTGGACAATATTATATGTATAATAATAATATATGTTGGTGAGTCCTCCATGTTGGCTCTAATCTGCCCTGTGAGAAATTCATAGTAAATGTAACAAAAAGGAAAAAGTTCATAGCATTAAATTCAAACAGAAGTTCAAATTATTCAATAATTTCCAGTGTAGTGGTGAACCATGTTTAATTATTGATAGTTATAAACAAAAGTGTACAATTGACACGTACAAATAAATACATAATTGTGAATTTACTTTACACTATGCAAACATACAACCTTGTCCATCTTTTAAAAAAATCACAGTTCATATAGGTAATTAATAAATACATTTCAAAATGTAGTTTACATACAATGCTAAATTTATAAATATAAACAATACACGCTTTTCCATTTATTTATCACTACATAACCTAGGCTATGTGTCACTAATGAACTTTAACACCTTTTGGCAGGCTAAACATGTCTATGGATGAGCTGTATGAGGAATGTGTGACTGCAAACAGCCTGATAGACCACCTCACCACCTCACCTCAGGAGAAAGAAAGGTGGCAGTCCCAGGGAACAGCAGAGAAGTGGATGCAAGTTCTTCAGGCAGCTGACCTCCCCAACAGAACACCTGAACTCACACCTGGCCTCAAATGCTCCCATCATTCATGGTTGAGCAATGGCTAAGCAGTTCCATGTGATCCAGGTTTGAACTTGAGAAAAACATCATACAGACTGTCTACCTACACTTCAATCAAAGTAAGGGAATTATTTTTCTTTTTCTGCTGCTTCGAGCTTTCTTAGAGCTCATGGACTTGTTTTTCATGCACGTGGACATGGACTGCACACCAAGGCACTGGTGTCACTATGGTTGCAACATGTTTCTGATGGATGTGATTTGCTACTGGTTTGCTGCTGATTGATGTCAATGCAGTAGCTGCTGCTCTTTCAGAAGTGTTCATGTTTGACATCATTTGCTGATGAAGGATGGATGGATGTGATTTGCTGCTGAATGATGTCAATACAGTAGTATTATATATACAATACAGTCAATACAGTAGTATATAGTAGTAGTCAATACAGTAGTATATATATATATATATATATATATATATATATATATATATATATATATATATATATATATATATATATCGTATATATATATATATAGGGAGGGGGCCCTGTGAGCTTCGGTGCCCAGGGGCCCCTGGGGTTGTTAATCCGGCCCTGTAAGTCAGGTCCTCTGGATGGTTTCTTTTTTTTTTAAACTTTTCATCTTTCATCCAAAAAACTTAATCAATCCATGGAGCCACAACAAACTCCCCCTGGCTGTCTGACGAGTCAGCGGGAGAGAGGGCGGCCTCCAGAAACCATCATAACACCATCAAACTGGTTGACCCACTATGAGAAGGTGCTATTTATAAGACTGGGTTTGTTGTTGCTGCCATAGTTGCCAAGTCCGCTTATTTCAAGCGGCATTGGGCCTGTTTTTTCCTGGAGTCGCTTTCAAATTTGATCAGCTGCTTGTGGCATTTTTTGGGGCTTCTCGCGGACATTGAGTCACTTATTCGTGCTTGTTTTTCAGCCGAGCAGTTATGCGAGTGGTAGGTAGTTTGTCACGCCCCCTTCCACATATGTTACGTCAAGGAGGATGTTACGTTCAGGTGCAGTTGGCGCAAGCGACAGTCAGAGCCGGTAAAACTATATAAGCGCGAGCAATTAATGATGAGTCAGCATGAGCAGCATATAGTGACACAACATATATATCTTGTATCATTAAACTGTGTTAGTTTTTAGCAAACAAAATTATAAATTAATGAAAATTACTTTCAAAGTGTGTTTAAAATTAAAAACCGTGTTTCTTCACGGGACATCCGACTACACGCGAATGCAACATTGTTCTTTATTCTTTGTCTAGACAAGACAACGCTAATATGAGCTCTAAGTGGGGTAAATATTGAAAAAAATATACAGTATTTTCTGGTGTATAAGTCTTACCTGTGTTTAGGTCGCATTGTCCAATAATCACCAATAGATTGGAAAAATCCCTAGATAGGTCGCACTGGTGTATAGGTCGCACCTACGTTTAGCTCTGCTGCAAATGTCTGCCACAGGAGCGCACAGCAAGGCTTTTAAGAAGATTAACACTTAAAAACAATTATTTGTTTGATAAAAATTATAGCAAATATATGTCTGAGCTGAACTTTTCCTTAAAGTGAAACTAAACCCAAATTTAACTTTTTTTAGCTGATAAACTCCCTAGAATGTGTATAAAAAAAGTTTCAGAGCACAATTTCAGTGTTAATTTTCATAAAATTGTTCGTATTAGTTAAAATCGGCAATATTTGGTCTAAAAACGTGTTCACGGTAGCCCTATGGGTTGAACAGAGGTTATTGCACGTTAATTTTACTATTAGCTCAAATGCTCTGTTGTGACATGTCTGCTCCGTTGTGACGTCACATCGTCTCCTGCCTTAATATAAAAGTGGAGCCACTCCCCCGAGAAGGTCACTCCCCCTCCAGAGTTCAGGGGTTGGATTAGCGATTAGCAACATAGCATTAGCATTGATGAGTGAAGCTGTTCCAAGAATAGCTCTTCAAACTGATGTTCACCCACCCTTACACCATCAGGGTACAATCCGTTTGGAGGTGAGTACCATTTTACACCTTTCATTCCATAATTTATCTTTTGAGTATATGACGTGTTTCTTCATGTGCTGTGTTTGCGACCTGCAGCTTTGCTTCGGTGTGGCCCCACATAACATAAGGTCGTGGCGTTTTCATCTGTTGCTGATCAACGTTAAGTTTGTGTTGTAGTTGTGTTTAAATGCTCTGTTCCCCCCTGAGATGAGAATCTGTTCCCCCTGTGTCGGGATCCGACCGTGAGGCGCATCTGAGTTCTGAAACGAGTCCACACTATCGTGTCACAGTTATAGCTCATTTTAATCGACAGCTCCTGGTGATAAATAAATAAATATAAAACCTCCACTAAATAAATAAACCTGGTCTAGAGTGTGGGGTGTAGACTACTGTACAGGTTTTTTATTTATTTATCTCCGACAGAATCTAGTCTGACAAATACAAAGTATCAGCCACCAACACATCATATATAGCCTATTTATAATTTTTATTACTAATATAGAAGGCTGGAAGCAGCTGATAGAGGACAAGAAAACTTCCTGCAAAGATAAGTGTAGGCTTTGTGGTAGGCTAAATCTCATTCAAATTAAAAATATGACTGGAGAAAAATTATTTCTAGCTGCTATTTTCTGGGTTTTTGTTGTTGTTTTTTCATTATTTGAGAGAAAGGGTGCGCGCTCCCGACACAGGGGGAACAGATTCTCACGGGGGAACAGAAATTCGCACAGCACCTGCGTTCTTTTGTTGCAAATAATGTTGTGGATCAAGGTATTTGTAAAATAATAATAATAATCTGTGCAGCAGTATTTATTTTGCACTGGGTCATCTGTTTGACAGGTCAACAAAGTGATAGAACAGTAATGTTTCTCAAGTATGTTTTTTTGTAAGGTGATTAAAAATGTGTTGTTGTTTTTTAGCTCCATATGAGGCGTTCCACATCCAGGGAATCTGAGCCGTGCAGCAGTCCCAAACACTCGAGACCACCTTCAGGATGCTCCACCCGCAGGATGGTCCACCTGCCATCCACAAACAAACACCAAGGTCTCAGCTGCACCCAACATTGTCGTGGATGGAGGTCTCAAGAGATGACGCAGCTCTGGCCGAGACTCTGCATCATCTTCCGCTGAATTTGAAATACATGTCACACATTTGGCACTTCGCATCTGGTTCTGTGAACTTCTTTTAGAATAGGATACCCTTTATGTAAATTACTATGTGCTTGTGTTAAATTATTATTTATGTTTTCTTCTAACCCTGTGTGGACTGGGCACCTGGGTGGTCTGTAACACAGGTGTACACACCCACCTGTTCACATCTGGCCATAACCTATGTCAGAAAGGGATTTTTTTATAAGTCATAAATTCAAGTACAGGAAACTTTTAAATTTTAACGTTTAAAAATGTATGCTTCCTATAACTTTTTTAATAATGTACAATTTGGATTACTCTAATTGATTATTGCACTTTGTTTCTTTTGTTTTACAATATTTAATATTTGCACACCTGAAACAATTATAATTTATATTAAATTTAAACATTACTTTGTAAAAATTGCTGATGTAAACATGTTTATTAAATGTTTGTTTAAATTATGCATGCATCTGAGAGAAATGCAATTTCAATCCTGTGTATGTTCTGTACATATTGCAGTTTGGACAATAAAGTTGACTTTTAAATTTGACTTTGATGTATGACTTGGAAATGTATTTATCAATACAGAGGTCTGTAAAGAAAGAAATTGATTACAAAAACTAGTTGTTTATGATTCATTTTATTAACAGTAAGTTAATTCAAAACAACAAAAGTTTCTGTGTCGTGTCACACGGGACACCACCTCCAGCTCGTCTGTATGGATGCAGTGGACAGAAGAGAAAGCAGTCCCAACCACCTTCAAGATGCTGCACCTGCCAGCCACAAACAAACACCAGGGTCTCAGCTGTACCAACATTTGCGTGGCTGCTGCATGGGTGCTTGAGTCATCACAGTTCTCTGAAAAAAACATTTGAAAGGATACAGTATTGTTAAATTCATTGCAATTTGTTTGGTTTGCATTGAAAAAATATAATTTCTCATAAATCTTACCAGCTGTGCTCAGTTTTGATTAGCTGACACATAGCTTAAACATATACTGTATAACAAATATATCATACAAGCTTATAGAATGTTTCTAAACACGGATCTTTGGAAAACAAATAAAATATTTTACCACTGTTTAGTGCTCATTTATAGTCAATTCAAAAAACAACGTGTGTTCAGTTCTAGGTTGCATATTAAAATTAAGCCAAAACGTCAAAAAAACGAGGGTAGATGAAATCAATATTTTAAAATAAAATATATTATGAAACGTTACTTTTGTAATGTGCTAAGTAATAAGATGTGGTGAATTAAAGTCACTGCAGCTGGACTACAACTCCGTTGTGATCCAAACAAAGACAAAAACACAACCGTACACCTCATGCCATGCAGCTAAACACAGGTTTTTCATGTGTTCAGTGTTCAGAAGCATACGCTTAAGCTGTGTGTGATTAAATACACGCAACAACATTTTAGAACTGTTATTTTAGTACAAGTTTAGGCATTTACTTACTGAAGACGCGACTATCCGCCATTTTGAAATCTAAACTTGGGGAGGGGTGAGAGTTCACCACTAGAGGGGGCGTGAACACAGGACAACCCACAACCTCCTCCCCTGCTTGACTCTACACGCCCATTTTGAGAGAAATTTTGAAAATGGCCTGGGGGAGGAGTTACCGTCTCAACCTGGGTTTAGTCTCACTTTAATAAATAAACGTAATTGTGAAATGAGCTGGATTTAAAAATTTGTTTCACTGAAAGTGATAACAAGCCATATATAGGTCGCACCTGTGTATAGGTCGCAGGCCTTGAAAAAACCATAAAAAGGTGCGACCCATACACCGGAAAATACGGTAATAAAGATTGGGAGAAAGAGCGTGCTCTTCAAGACTGGATCCGACCACAGATGGGAAAAAAATGCAAAATGTATTTTTATTTTTTAGACTGAATACGTTCTTCAATGTATAATTTTGCTGGTTATATGTAATGCCATAATAAATAAGTTTATACTGTTTAAAACTGCCTTTTTTTACACAATGGGATGGGTTGCTTTTTTGGGCTTTTTTTGAAAGAGCGAGTCGCTTGTTTGTGCTTGTTTTGAAGGAGCTGATCGCTTCTTTCGGTCTGGAGATCTGGCAACCCTGGTTGCTGCTCGGACTGATGAAGTCTTTCGGATGAAAAACAAAAAGTTTCAACAAAAATAAACCGTCCAGAGGACCTGACTTAACTTTGTTGGATTTTTTTAATCTGGATTACTGATGAACTTTGAAGACTTGGCTTAAAGTTATCAGGCTACGTTTGTAATGATTCATGTTCCTGGTCTGGTTTCATGCCTTCACTGTCTCTAGGACTGATTTTCCTTCTCACTGCACTCCTCACCCATGACTACTCAATCACTCAACCATGCTCACCTGCGCCTGTCTAATTATCTCCACCTGTGCTCTCCAGGCTCCTTCCAGCCGCAGGTGTCAGATTATCTGAAGCTTCATGCAGATGAAATCCAGTATTTTCAAGCCAGGCCAGGCCAAGTCAAGTGAAGTCATTGTAATCTCCTCCATGTTTCTGCTTTGTGAACTCCTGCTCTTTGTCTGCCCCTGCCTGGTTTTTCTCATGGACTCTGATTTAATGGTTTTGACCCTCGCCTGCCTTCTCTTTTCATTCAACCTTTATTTATACAGGTTAATCCCATTGAGTCTCGGGGACTCATTTACAAGAGAGACCTGTTTTTAACAAAGAGTGATGACAACAGTGGACAATTGTAAAATGAAGCATAAATTGAGAAGAGCAAGTGAAAGAAAACGGTATTAAAATGATTTAAAAAAAACATCTAGGTTGTAAGGCGATGTAGGATACTAAAAACAGGAACATGTGTGCATTGGTTTTTGCCAGGAACTTAGCAGATGTTTGAAGCCACTTAGAGAGGTCACGATCGAGAGCTTCAGATCTGACTCATCCATGTGTGCCCGAGTTTTTACCTGTCCATCAATGATCAATAGGTGTTGTAGCAATTATATGAAGAAGACGTCACCCCAATAAAAAAAATATTTATTCAGAATCTCTCCCCACCCCACACACATTTACCATGAAATATTTGTTCTCCCAGTGCTCTTTCTTTTATTCTGTGAAATAATCCATTCCACTTGATTAATAGGAGAATACAGGTAGTCCTGGACTTACGAACGAGTTCCGTTCCTACGGCCGTTCGCATGTCGAAAATCGCCGTAAGTCGGAAAACACACGAGCCGCCACTTGTACATGTACAGTACTGTACAGTTACCAAGCACTTTGCCTATCCTAACACAGTACCCTACATAATTATCAAAAAATACATACAGTACATTTGGAAGGGGAAAAAAAATTAATTTCTTACTGTGATCTGCTTGTCTCTGTCCGAGCTCCGCAGCTTCGTGCTGCTTCACGCGGTCCAAACTGTTTACAGGAAGGACTGTTAGCATGTTAACTCCATACATTTGAAGCCATAATTAAGGGAAAAAGAGTTAATAACTTACTGGGAGTTTCTCTGCGGTGTCCCTCCAAAAGGCAGCGCTGCGTTAGCATGTTAGCCCCTCCAAAAGGTTGCGCAGCTGTTTCTCCGCGTTTTAGCATGTTAGCTTGGTGTCCATCCAACATCTGAGGCTGCCAGGCGGACATCGAGACAAGCTCCCGGCCGCAGAAGGCCTCTCCGCCGCCTGCACAGAACACCGGCTGATGGCAGGGAGAGTAGCGGCGGGATATGGTCACCGGATCCTGCGGTGAGCTGGTGGTGTCGGCCGGCGTGGTGGGATGCGGCGCGGCGGAGCGATCGGCGGCTGCTGCTCCGGGCCTGAGACGTCCACAGAGTTCACCGAGCGTTTCCAACTCATTTATCCGTATGAGTCAACCTCTCATCGGACACACGGTCCTCCAAAGCCGGCTGGCCGAAGCTAACCGAAGCTAACCGAAAGCTGGCAGACACACTGCCGAAAACTGGCGGACACTGCAGAAAACTGGCGGACACTGCCGAAAACTGGTGGACACTGCCGAAACTGGCGGAAACTGCCGAAAACTGGTGGACACTGCGTAAATCGGCTTCTAAATAATAATAATACTTTATTTATAAAGCCATTAAAAATAACCACAGCTGCAACAAAGTACTGTACAAATGAAATAAACACATAAAATAAGATTAATTAAAAAAATATATATATTTTAATATATTTTTATTAATATGATGCGTTCGTAACACTGAATCGCCGTAAGTCGAGGCCGCCGTAACTCGACGACTACCTGTACAGTACTCAAACCACTAAAAATCCACTCCAGGTTTTCCTGGCTACCTACTACAACTCCACATCACATGTAGTGTCTCCCCTCGGTCATATGCCTTGGCAGGGCGCTCACGGGAGGAGGAGGGGGAGACACCTCTGTTTTGCGTGCTAGCTTAGCGCCAGGTTAGTGCTGGCAGTTGGTGGGGGTTGGGATGTGTGAGAGAAGCAGTGCGTTACATCTGTAGCATCTTAGTTAACGCGTCTGTATGCCGCTAGCTTAGCACTACTGTACGTTAGTTCCCACGCACATTACAAATTCTTTTGACACCAGTGAATGGATCCAAAGCACAGAGACCTTTCTCCTTTCTTGCTTCCCCTCTTGTTCACGGATCTACCTTAGGTTTTCGTCCCATCCCATCTGGAGGAACCCCTGGCAGGTTGGTCCATTCTGATCTGAACAAGATGGTGCTACCTGCCACGTATCAGTTACTCATTCATTGCTCTCTGCTTTAGATTTCCACACGGTTCCTGCGATCCTGCAGTATTCCTGTTTACAAAAATGAATTCCTTCATTCTGCGCGTTGGCTGGATTTTGGGCTCCAAAGAATCCAACTCGTTACAAACGTCTCATTTCTGTCTGTAAGGCAGACACTGTCTATGTTAAGCACCAAGCTTAAGACTTTCTTTTGTTAAATTCTATAGTTTGGGTTTCCTGAGCCACCCTTCAGCTTTACAGCTGGAGGACAAACTGACCATGTTTCATCACTTTTCTGATGTCTTTCGTTTCTCTACTCTCAATGTTTCATATTAACCAAAGGAAGAAAAATCATGATTTGCCTGCTTGTCACTTGTGTGTTCACCTCTATGTACTTTTAGCTCAATATCTAATAAATCATTTGTTGGAGTTTATTAAAATCTTATAGAAAACATTCACCTATGGCAGGGTAACTTTTGGAGTCGATTTGTTTCAGCGTGGCTACACAGCAAACACCGAAACGACTCTAGATCTGCCACATTTACAGATAACTATTGAAATCCTCCTTAGTGTTCCCTTTACATTTTATGGGAAATTGTAGCAACTGCTGTGGTGCTTACCTTTCTGATGAACTTTCCCAAGTGGTACTTCATTTTGACACCAAGACCATTTCAGCAGTTTGTAATTAAAGAGAAACACCTTTTTTTTTTTTGGCAAGTTATTTTTGAGCAGGGCCTTCAGGGAAGAGGTTAAAACCATTTGTGTTTATGGAATGATGCAATTTGTCTGACTACATCTCCTGGTGACTTTAGAAAACAAAAGAGAACATACATAAGGAAGCAAATCGGGTATTATGGCTTTATAAAAATAAAAACGCACACAGCCGTGCTTAGAAGCAACACTCGATGTCAGTCGAAAACTCTGGCATGTCTACATGTATTCCTTCAAGTGATGCCAGGTCATTAATTTGTTCTTATGGTAAATGGACTGGACTTATATAGCACCTTTCTGTCTTATTAATATACTCAAAGCTCTTCACACTACAATATGTGATCTCATTTACCCATTCATACAGCACTCTACTAGATCTCTACAAAGACTAATCAGAGTTTTATCACATTCATACACTGATACACATCGGAGGCAATGAGTGGTTCAGTGTCTTACCCAGGAACACTTCCAACATGTGATTGCATAGTGGTGGAATCCAACCCCTGACTCTCATTGGAGGACGACTTATCTAACCACTCAGCCACAGCTTCTCTTTAAGGATGTTTATGATCATTCAGATTCAAAAATGTTTACAGCAACCCCCTAACTAAACAATATTCCCACGACTGAGATCAAGAATGTGGTTTCTTAAATGTGTTTGGAGAGTGGGCTCATCCAGGACAACATTGACCGCTGCAACTTCTGCTGGAATAAATCCTCTTACGTTATGATGCACAGTGCAGGTAAAAAAAAAAAAAACTGCCACTTTGCTACTAACAAACAACTGTAGCAAAAAGAGGACTCCAAAAATGCTTGAGCATCTGTAAGGTCCAATCTGCTTCCCTCCCATTTATCACTGTGTACCTTTATGATTTATTAAGCAGGGTCTTCATATTTTATGTATTGTCTCCAAACAACAACAAGGCTGAGTGAATTTAAGCTATTAAAGCAGGAGAATATGTCGTGGAGGTGCATTCTTTTTTTTTTAATGCTATTTTTATAATGTTGTTTTCAATTCGGGAGGAAGTTGGTTGCCGTGGTGCGCTGTCATCCTGTCGCAGGTTGTATTAAGTTTACTGTTGAAGCTAAACATGGGCTTGTTGTTTCCTCTTTGACTTTGGTGAACTCTAGCCGCAGTGCTGCACTCAAAGCAAAACTGGAATCCCTGCTGTCTCCTCCTGCAGGTTTATGCCATTTCCATGAAGACATCAGCATCATGGTACAAGTTCTTTAGGCATCTCTATAGGGAGCTAAGGCCAGTGTTGCACCCCTGCTGTCCTTCCACAAGGACAAGCTGTTGACCCTAAAGCTGCTGCCACAGTGGTTGGGGAAGACCAGTGTGGCCATCTCGTTGTCCCAAGGCAAACACCACAAAGTTTAAAACTAATTAAATGACTTGATATTACTTCTAATGAGTGGATAATGAGGTTTTACAGTTTACAGACAAATCAAGAGCCACCCCCAATTCTAACAAAGTTGAGATGTTGTGAAAAATGTAAATAAAAACAACAGAATGATTTGAAAAACTCATAAAGCCAATTTTCATTCAACGTGCTTTACAAAACAATCTGTGCCCTCATTTACTCATTCATACAGCACTTTACTACATCTCTGTTACGACCCGAAGGCGCGTACAAAGTAGAGGACACGAGACACGGAAAGGATGGTTTTTAAAAAAGAGTTTATTTTAGTCTCTCTGCGTCTACCTGTCCACAAAAATAAAGTAATAAAAAGGAAGGCGGATCTGGTGAGCCAATTCAAATAAACACAAAGGTACCACAGGCGGCCAACTCCGTACAGAGCCGTCGAAGCACCTGACGGTTTCAAGCTAAGTTCAAAAAGCACCTAATGAAAACAAAACAAAAAAAGCGAAAACGTTGCAATCGGTCTCACCAGATCAGGTCCAGATTAACAACCACAACAGGACCTCCCCTTCTCTTCCTCCTCGGCTCCCACGGCTTCCTCCTTTTTTCTGTTTCGGCTATTTACTTCGGCTTCGTCGGCTATTTACTCCGGTATCTCATTCAATGAAAACTATATCTTTTTTGACTGTTTACTTCAGCTTCCTTTGGCTTTCTTCGACTTCGGCTCTCATCTGCTTCCTTCGGCTTCCTTCAACTTATTCGGGTACAACTCTCATCGGCTACTTCTTCGGACCTTCATTTGGCTTCTTCACTCGACCATGGTTCCTCTCACTCTGCTGCTGCTTCTCCTTCTTCTGCGGTCTGGACCTAATATAGAAGGAGCAACCACCGTGCCTCAATTAAGCAACAGCTGCAGTCACTTTACTACTCAAAACCTTTAAACAACTCTGTCTTCTGACTTAAATAAACTACATGCCCAGTGCATGGAACAATCTCTACAAAGACTAATCTTAATAATAATAATAATAATAATAATAATAATAATAATAATGAATTCAATTTATAACGCACTTTTCATTAATGAAAATCTCAAAGTGCTACAAGGTGCAACAGAATTAAATGTCAATAAAACAAGTAATAAAACAAGTAAAATCAATAACAGTATCAACTAAGATCAAAAGTAGAATCATGAGGAGGTAGAGTATGCTCGGTTGAAAAGAAAGGTCTTCAAGCCGCTCTTAAAGTCAACCACAGACTGTGGGGCTCTCAGACATACCATACCATACCATTTTATTTATAAAGCACTTTAAACAGGAACAAGTCCACACCAAAGTGCTGGACAAACAAACACGCAACAGGCAACACAGACAATGAAGTACAACACGAAAAACATAAAAACATTGCAGATCATAAATCAAACGATCCAATACAAATCAGCTGGCATTGAAAGCGATGGAGTAGTAGTGAGTTTTTAACCGGGATTTGAAAACCGAGAGGGAGGGGGCCTGTTTGAGACAGTCAGGAAGAGAGTTCCACAGGCGGGGGGCAGCCACACTGAAAGCCCGGTCTCCCATGGTCCTTAATTTGGTTCTCGGAACGTGAAGGAGATTACTGTTCTGTGACCGCAGCGACCGGGTGGATGAGTATGGAATAAGAATATCCTTCAGATAATCTGGTGAAGCTCCATGTAAGCATTGATGTGTAATGAGAGCAGTTTTGTACTGAATTCTGTAGGCGACAGGAAGCCAATGAAGGTTATGGAGAATGGGTGCATGACCACTAGAGGTGCAACATGCATCTGTACTGAATTGTTCAGTGTAGTGCTCTAGGTTCAATATGCACTATGTAATAACATTACAGATTT
>JBBPBX010029374.1:20978-32072 GCA_038048925.1 Garcialebias charrua | reverse complement strand
ATATATACAGTAGTATGAATGAAAATATTTCAACAGTGCTCCCTAGTTTCTCATTGCTCTTTATTGTCTTTTATTTACCATTACTTGTTGATCTTATTTGTCTTATTGTTAGTATACTCTTGACTTTATCTCCTGAATAACAATTAATATCTAAATGTTGGTGTACAAATGGAAAATAACGACTTTGACTAGTTTCTTATGCATGGTAAGTTATGATACTGGCAGAAAAACAATTGCATTGCAAGTTTATAAAAATATGTTTTCCTCCTTGCAGAAACGTGAGGATCATGCGTGGCAATCTTAAGTGGTATCCTTCAGTGGTTTTATTATTTCCAGTTTTTTTTAGTTTATTTATTTATTTATTTATACAAAGACTTAGTTTGATTATTAAACAATATGTTATAAGTAGAGCTAATATCATCCAAATCATTCATTCAGTTATGTATAATAATACATGTCCTGGTTTGCTGACAGTAAAAATCAGATACTACTAGTAATCTCATTGCATATCAAATTTATGTACAGTACAGCATTAAATTGAATGTATTTATGACTTTTCAGCCATTTATTTCATGGAAAACATGCTACAATATGTCCTCGCTATGACAGTGGTTACAATCTACTGTCATTAATTTTGTATAAATGTGTACTTTGTTAAATAGCTGTAATTTCTTTAACTTTTTTTCCCCTCAAAGGTACAATGTACTGCATGAGAAAGAGGTAAGGTAAAACTTAACTTTTGTCCACAGTAGGCATAATTTAATTATAATCATGGAACGATTTTGTATGTTTGGCTCCACAGTTGGTGCAGTCTAAAGGCCAGACTGAGTTTGCAAAGCGTAAAGAGCTCCACAAGAAAATAGAGCAGCTGAAAGCTGAGATCAGCCACCTGGACTCTCAGATCAGTGGAACGGAAGAACAAATAGCCACACAAGGTTAAGTCCATCTCATGTTGTATAGACTTTGCATTAGTTGTGAATTTCTTCTTTAATTAATTAGTCACGATTCCGGCTCATTTCTACTATTTATTTTACTTAAATACTACTTACTGTGTTTAAGTAGTTATTTCAAGACTCAAGCTGTAATTTTTAACAGAGCAATCAATTGGTCACATTTGGGTCCAAATGGAGGACAGCCAGAGCAGAGAACTGTTTCTGCAAGCTTTCAGGCAGTGCTGCAGCTTGAACCGTAAGGTGCTCTCTGACGACGTGCAAAAAATCAGCAGCCACTCCCAAGTGCTAGAGCAATTAGAGAGGTAACGCAGAAAACTCATTTGAATATTAAAATTTTAATTGAATGCACATCAATCATAAATAACAGTTGGCTGGGAAAAAAAAAGTTTTGAGTGCTGGTACTTAAAAAGTGCGTGCACGTGTGTATTGTAGGAAAGCAGAAACGGAGGTGCTGTTTAATGATGAGCCCCCCAGCAGTAGAGCTGATGACGTTTGCAACTCCCAGGCTGCAGCAGTGGCCCAAGTCCTGGTAAGAAAGTTACTTACCGTTGATCTGTCAGTGACTTTAATCAGACAACATTGCAGTGAGCATGCCTACCATTCTCTGTAAGAGGACTAAACCAGTAAAGTAAGAAAGTTAAATAAAAGGAATATACACATAAATCTAAAATGAGTGCATTGATTTAAACTTGTGCTTCTGATTGGTAAAGGGGAACTTTTTTTCCTAACAGCGAGACCTGATAAAGCTGAGTGAAGACAGAGTCCATTTCTATCAGTCTTTACAAGAAATAGAACTAAAAACACAGAATTTTACAGCCAAAAGGTAAGAAATAAAAGGTATATACTATTTCAAATGAAACTACAATAAATAAAACTTTTTGATTTGCTGCACTTTGTTCTCCCTTTCAGTATAACTCGTGAACAAAGGATGGCTGTGTTTCATTACTGGCTGAGTACAGCTGAGGTTGATGGATTTTGTTTTCTTCCAAAATGAAGTCTGTTTTAGTGTTTATCGTTTGGTGTATTTTTATTTATTTATTAAAAGTCTTTCTTGTCATACTATCAGAAAGTTTTGACCAGTTACCCTCCAAGCCATGTCCTCTCAGCGCTTCAACATTTAGCTGCAAGAGAGCAGAAGGAACTACAGGACAAAGTATCTTCTCTGGATGTGACGCAGGATGTGGCAGCACTGCGGTAGCTGAAACTACATTATTATTGTGCTCTCTGTTCCTATTAGACCGATTAATTAAAGAGTTCTTATTGGCATGTTCTTTCTAGATTCCGATATGAGAGCAATCACCTTCTGGATGTCTTTGCAGATGACAATGAGCTGCCGCCTGTTAAGACCCTCTTAGAGGTGCTCCAGTTTTTACACTCAATAACATATATTTGTAAAGGTCACATTAAATGAAAACATCCTTGTGTTTTTTTCTGGTATTTGTGAGTGCTAATTGTATTTGTCCTTTTGTTGTTACTGTATTAGGCTGCTTGGGAAGAGGTGCAGCAGAGTTTGGTGGCGTTGTCTCAGACTCGCTCCAGAGTCCAGCAGCTCAAAAGTCTGTTGCAGGATCGTAAAATGGAGGCAGAGCAAGAGGTGTCTGGGACTTCAGATGAGCTCCAGAATGAAACCATGGCACTGTAAGTCCATTAGCATTACACATGCTTATTGGGAGACAGAGCAAAATTGAAGAGAGTCTTGCGATTAATTTACTGTTTTTTTTAAAAATCACACTTTGAAAACAACTTGCTCTCTGGATTGTTGATAGATCAGCATTCGAGGTGGAACTGCGATGTGTGATGCAGGCAGCAGCTCGGGACTATATCAGAGACAGATGTTCTCAACTCGACCAACATGCCAAAAATTGCCAAGAGGCACTAAGAAATCTTCACAGCCAGTGGCAGAGCATTCTGGACTTTAGGGAACTAGTGGTAAGAAGGAATTAAAAACTCTTAAGTGTTTTTTTATTTATTTATTTGAACACACTTATTCACACTAATATTGTGTCAGACCAGAAAGACAGCCATGTCTTTGCTCTGTCGTTGGCCTGACAAGGTCTACAGATGCTATATGTGCCGGGTTTAAGGTACAGGAAGTTAAAAGATTGTCCATGTTCTGGATTTGATGACAACATTTGTAGACTGCATTCCTGGCAAGCCCCCATTTTACCAAGTTGGTTTTGGTCTTTCTGACACCGATTCTTGCCTGATTTAGGCACATCATTCGTTTCTCTGCTGTCTACTTCCTTTAGCCAGTTTTTTCCCAATGTTTCAGGATGGTTGGGTGCTCTATGATTGTTTGTTCCAAACCTTTCCATTAGTTTATTCTGTATTTCCTGGGTAGACTCGTGGATGTTAACAATCTTTTCCTGGATTTTAACTGTACCAGGACTGGTGTGTGGGCATATAGTGAATGCCGAGTGTCATTTTCCTGTTTCCTTCTTTCAATTTTATTGGTTATCGCTCTTTGTATTGCAGGTGAAGCAATACCAGAGGTCCTGTATGGGCGTTTGTTGGAGTAGGGCGAAGGGTCCCTGTTGTGATGCGGCAGGCTTTGTTGAGCTTGGATCTATCTTTTTAGCATGAGTGGATCTGCACAAAATGGGAGCACAGTATTCAGCTGTGGAGTAGCACAAAGCTATAGCAGCAGTTCTCAAGGTCTTAGGATCTGAGTCCCATTTAGTGTTAGCTAGTTTGGACAGGTGTGATAATTGGAACGTTAGTTTTCTTTTAAGTGCTTCTATGTGAGCGATAAGTGTTCAGTCTAAGGTAATGCCTAGATAGGAGGGGTAGTTTGATTTTGTTTACACTGCATGGTTTTTAAGATGAAATGCACATACAGTACTTTTATTTTCCTGGGATTGGCATTGATGGATCACAGTTTGTAATATTGTCCCATTTTTTTCTAACACTACTGTGAGCCTTTGCTAGATGATATCAAATAATAGATTGATCTAGCAAGGCAGAAGTCATCTGTATTCCAATGGGAGTGAACTGATTAATGTTCTCTGAAGGATTTGATTGTGTTTGAGATTTGTATTGGGGAGAATACCTTTATCTGATCAACTTTTTAACTTTGTTAAGTGAAGCTGGTTGCAACGACAACAAAAATGCCATAAAGCATGTTTTACTGGTGTTTCTCTGCAGGCTGTCAGACAAGAGCAGATTAGAGGTCTGATTAAAGGAAACTCAACAGCCAAAACACAGCTGATTTGTCTTCATAAAGAGGTATGAATGTTGTGTTTTGGTCTATTTAAGTCAGATCTGACAAATGTAACATTTCTTATTATTTTCATTATTGGTTGAATACAGTTTTATTCGTTGTTTTGTTTCAGTTGCAAGAAATCACTGAGCTCAAGCTCATGCCACAGTTTGAAGATGTGGTCACAGCAGCTAACGGTTTACGCAACTCTATTTCCAAGGAGGCCAAACAGTTTGGGACAGTTTCCCTCCTTTCTCTGGACCGCAGGACCGTGGATGGGTGAGAACATGGAGGGACAGTTGTTCTTATCTAAAAACAATCCTGCTTTTTGAGTTCTGCATCTGTAACTTTGTTACCGGTACATGACTAACAGTATTATGACAAAAAAATCTGTCTTTTTTTTCTTAGTTCCCCATTACAGTATTGACAACTGCTGAGAATACGCAAGTAATTTTATTTTTTCTTGTTTCAGAATACAAAGAGTTCCTGCATCCTTGTTATCCATTCATCGCTTGCAATCCTCAAGTTTCAGCAACTTTTGTCAGAACCTGGCATTTCCTCTGTACAAGGTTAGTAATGATAAGTAGTACTGTATGTTTTAATCTGTTCAGACAAGAAAGGAAAATATAAACAAAGTCCTTTCATTGTTTTCATGACTGATAAACTAGTTTACAATCTTAGAATCACTGCACAGTATGTGAGAAAACTTTGTTTTGTGTTTTTAATACCGTAAATGGTACCGTAGTAAAAACAACAATAGAAAACAAATTATAGGTGATATTAGGTACCGTATTTTCCGCCGTGAACGTCGCACCGCCGTATAAGTCGCATCAGTCCAATTATGTCCAATAAAGTGGAAACATCCATAAATAAGTTACGTCTATTATGCGTCACCGCTGACGCGTCGCGTATGTTACGCGTCACCGCTGACAACCCGGAAATGTGCCGGTGTTTTGCCAAACATGGATTGGCTGCCAAATGGCGGCCACAGGAGCATGCACGGAAGGACTTTAACAAGATTAACACTTAACAATCATTTGTTTGCTGAAAATTATAGTAAAGGTGTGTCTCAATTGTACTTTTCCCTAATAAATGCACGTACAGTAATGGTCAAATCAGCTGAATTTCAAAAATAGTTTTGCTGCCTCGGTGCTGCGAAGCGTGCATGCACAGCCAGAGGAGCCACTGCATTTCTTTAAATTTTAACAAGATTAACACCTAAAAAATATATTTGTTTGCTCGACATTATTGTCTCAGTTGAACTTTTGCTTAATAAATGCACGTAAGGGTCAAATCAGCTGATTTTCTAAAATAGTTTTGCTCTGCCCAGCGTCACCTGCTGCTGAGAGGTGCTGCGAAGCGTGCACGCGCAGCTGTATGAGCCTCCGCATTTCTTAGAACTTTAACAAGATAAAACATTTATTTGTTTGCTTGAAATTATAGCAAAGGTGTGTCTCAGTTGAACTTTTGCTTAATAAATGCACGTACCGGTAATGGTCAAATCAGCTGCATTTCAAAAATAGTTTTGCTGCCTCGGTTCTGCGAAGCGTGCACGCACAGCAAGACAGCAAGAGGATGTGCTGCATTTCATTAAAATTTAACAAGATAACCACAAAAAAATATATTTGTTTGCTCAACATTATAGTAAAGGTGTGTCTCAGTTGAACTTTTCCTTAATAAATGCACGTAATGGTCAAATCAGCTGAATTTCAAAAATAGGTTTGCTTCACCCAGCGTCACCTGCTGCTGAGAGGTGCTGTGAAGCATGCACGCGCAGCTAGTGGAGACGCTGCATTTCTTTGGAATTTAACAAGATAACCAAATACCGATACAAAAAAAACTTTAGTTTGCTCTAAATTATAGTAAAGGTGTGTGTCAGTTGAGCTTTTCTTAATAAATGCACTTTGACGTTTAAAACATGGTAAAATGACGCAGACGAAATAAAGCAGCTTTAACATTACTACCGTATTTTTCCGGAATATAGGTTGCGGCTTTTTATCATTTTTGCATGCCCTGCGACCTATATTCAGGTGCGACCTATTTATGGCTTTTTATAAAATAAGCTGATTTGTAATCATTTATTAACAAAAATTAAACTGAGACACACTCTTACAATAATGTCAGCTAACAAATATATATTTTAGGTGTTTATCCTGCTAAAATTATTCATTTATTAAAGAAAAGTTCAGCTCAGACACATATTTGCTATAATTTTTATCAAACAAATAATTGTTTTTAAGTGTTAATCTTCTTAAAAGCCTTGCTGTGCGCTCCTGTGGAAGAGACATTTGCAGCAGAGCTAAACACGGTCCACATTTTGACGTAGGTGTGACCTATACATTATTCAGGTGCGACCTATATATGGATTTTTCCAAATCTTTGGCAATAATTGGACAATGCGACCTATATTCCGGTGCGACCTATATTCCGGAAAATGCGGTACACGCCCACCCACCCATAACGATGACAGAAACACCTATTTATTAAAAAAATAAAATAATCAAACCCGTTGAATTCTTCATCCTCTGGCGAAGAGTTCTGCCAACTCCTGTCCTGAGGTAAGTGATGCAGCTCTGCCTCCTCTTCCTCCCCGGGGCTGTTGAAGTCCTCCTTCACATCAGCTGCAACTCCAGCTAACATCTCAGCCTTTCTGAACCCCGACTGGATGGATTCTTTAGTGACTGAGGTCCACACTTTATAGATCCATCCGAAGACTTGCTGGAACGTCGTGTGGCGCATCCGTCCTGTAGCTGTGAAGCTGTGCTCGCCGTCCACCATCCACTCCTCCTAAAGGCGGCGCAGAGCTGCTTTGATGCTCCGGTTCACAGAAATGTCCAGAGGCTGCAGCACTTTGGTCAAGCCTCCTAGGATGATGGCAGGAATGGAGTTAAACTATAATTTTATCTTTAAATTGCGGCATGATGCGCGCGCATGCTGTCCATCACCAGCAGGGCTTTTTTTTCTCTAAAAATCCATACACCTTACAGGTACACCGGTAGTTGTCAAAAGCCTAGAGCAGGGGTGTCAAACTCATTTTCACCGAGGGCCACATCGGCATAATGGCTGACCTTGAAGGGCCAGATGTAACTTATAAATGTAACTAAATGTAATCTAATGTAATGTAAAATAAATGTAACTACCGTACTCCTTAATGTTGAATAACTCATTTATTATAACTTATTCAACTGACAATTACAGTTGCATAGAAAACATCTGTTTGCTTGTTGCTCTAACATAAATCCTTTTAAAATTTGTCAGCTTATGAAAACCCACATAACTCCATTAATGAAGGATGAAATTGTCCAAGTTAATTAAAAAAAAAACATAAAACTGAGCTGCAAAGAACATGTATGACACATGTAGCATCTCACCCAAAAAGGCTACACACAGCCTTGCATCCAACTGTGAATGACAACAATTTGTGTGCATACACATACCAAAATAAAGGTTGACTCAGTTCACAACTATATTACCGTACTCAAGTTGTTTGGTTAGTCTTTGATGAGGAGATGCTGCCTGTCCTTGAACACACCAAGTGGATTCTCTCTCTATGATTGATCATGTTCTGAAAATGATAAACACAAAACAAAATGCAAGCACGATCATTAAATTGCACACAGTTGAAATTTTCTTCTTCTTTGTTGAATTACATTTTATTATATTTTAATTAATCTAAAAAAGCTAAGTCTGGTCCTCTGGACATTTAAAAAACAAAACAAAACTTCATCTTTCAGGGATGAAGATGTTCACATCCTTGATAGAGAGGAACAATGGTTTGAGAGACGAGTAAAAGAGGCCATCTTTGTGAAAAGAAACCATCCAAGGAAGGGGAACATATTATTTTAGGTGGCTGAAATAATCACCTGTTTTTTGTTTTGTTTTTTTGAATGTCCAGAGGACCACACTTAGCTTTTTTAGATTTTTCTACCTGGATTATTGAGAATGCATCAGGATATATTTGAATTAAATTTTAAGAAAATGCTAACCTGACAAACAGGAAAGTGGACAAGATTGTCCTGTTTCACTTGCCACATCCATAAGTCCAATTTTCGCAGGAAAGCCGTGATCGCGTCGGACATCTGCGTGATGACTTGTTTGCGTCCCTGCAGCTTCTGATTCAGCTGGGCGAGATGGTCGGTTATGTCGCACAACACAGCAAAGTCACACAGCCACTTTGAAGCTAGCTTTCACTGCAGCCTCGTTTTTGGCTGTGGGTTTCATGAACAAACTCTGCTGCGACTGCAGTTTGCCTTTTAATTCTTGGCAGAATGTGTTGCTTTTCTTGAAGGCTAGCTTTAGCGTACTTAGCTCCGTGTTTGGTTTCAAAACCGACACCGCCTCGTAACACAAAAGACATACCGGTCTTTCTCCTGGAAGCACAAACAAGTATTCGCCTTCCCATCTTTCTTGAAACTTGCGTCTGTATCAACTTTTCTCTTTCTGGACATGTTGGGATCATTATTTATATCTCAATTCCACTCGTTGGCATGAAGGTAGAAACACTGCCTCGGCTACCGTAGTCGAAAGGCATTGTGGGGCTGCCGTGTCGAAAGGCATTGTGGGAAATGTAGTTTTTGGTCAAAACTCGCTCGTATTAATTTTTAGACACTCAAAACTTTTTAATTAAGCTCTCGCGGGCCAGATAAAATGACATGGCGGGCCACATCTGGCCCGCGGGCCAAGAGTTTGACACATGTGGCCTAGAGGGTCCTTTAACGCCCCTAGTGGCCGAAAGTGGTACGGCTCCATTTTTTCAGTCAGAATGAATGAAAACGGTCATATCGCAGCCAAAAATTGGTCTAAAAACATGGGGAAAAAATCCATAAATACGTCGCTTCGTCATATAAGTCGCAGGACATGCAAATTAGGCAAAAAACTGACTTATACGCCGAAAAATACGGTAATTAAAAAAAATGTTAGGTAAAAAAATAATCCCCTAAAACATTTTAGAGGCCAATTTTTGTATTAAAGCGGATTTCCTGAAAAGGTGATTTTATATTAAAAGCTGTTTTCCTGGCAATGATGTCGTTTTCATGAGTTTCTCAAATGATCTTTAATGTTGCATTTATTTTCCAGCACAGTGCTTCGTGTTATATACAAAACATTCATTTTCAGTCAGCCAGGCTATGCCCTTCAACACTAATAAATATGAATGAAGCACTTCATTCTGTTCAAAACTGAAGCCCCCAATTTTTTTTTAACGCATATGTTGCATTTTTGGAGCCAGTGTCTGCGCACGTGGAATGTAGGGCTGCACTCATCGTACACCCCCACCCTACACACATCCTCCAAACTCCCTAAAAGGTTGTCACACTGTCGGTCATAATCACAGCTTCACACTTTACTTAAAGCCTCAAATAACTAACTGAAACTAAATATATTTAAAACGTATTCATATGTATTTGAACATACAGCGCCAAGTTAGAAGATAGATAAATGTACAAAAATTTATACCTAAAAATAGTTTATTTGGTTCAGGAAAATTTGCTTGTTTCCATTTTGGGGATAGAATGGACATAATAACTGTACTGCAGCCAGCAGTGGCTTTAATTTCTGGCTTCTGGTCAGCTACATTTACTACAGTACTGTATATGTCAATAATTATGACATGGGTATAAAGGATGACAAGAGGCTACTGAGTTTTCCTCTTAGATGGAGAGTAAAGTGTTTGCTGGTGGGAGGAGGTTTCACCTTAAATCATGGCCAATAGAGCGATCGATCTAAGTTTTTCTTTTGTCATTAACAAATGACAACATAAACGTGCAGTAGATACAGAATCAAATCACCTACTGGGTCACTCAGAGTCTAATATTTATCATATTTAGTTAATTTTCTGACTTTATTCATCCCATTTGGATGTGACAGTGAAACAACTTTGGATGAACTGCAGGATCTGAGTAGGGCATTCGGTTGATGCCCTGGCTGATGTATCGATATAAGTTGAGTGCAAACTCTGCCTATCTGGCCAGCTGCTTGATCATCTGGGCTGCAAATGATGTGCAGCTTCACACTTTACTGGCACTGGGCTTGGTTTTTAAAGTTTGCAGTCAACTAAACAGTTATTGGCAGACAAAAGTCAACATTTTGTCTTCTGACTGTTCATTTTGCATTGATGCAGCAGAAATGATGTGAAGGAAGTCGTTAGGTTTGTCTGATGCAACCTGTAGAGCTTAAATGTTGACTTGTGTGCCTAAAGTGTGGAAATAAATGCAAAGTCCTTTTGATAAAAACAATTTGATAACTGAACTGTAAATGGCCTATTTTACACTGTATAAAATTAACAGTACGTGCCTGCAGTTTTTTTTTTTTTTTTTTACTGTGCTGTAGTTTTCCTCTTTGTCATTTAATGGAAGATAATTTTCTCATCCTTATCCCTTCAGGCTCCAGAAGAGTTGTGCTCCCAGTTGCGATCCCAACAGCTTGAGTTGCGTTTTCTCCGCGAGTTACTGCAGCTTTACTCCATCACTCTGCAGAAAGTACAGAAGGAAGCAGAACAGCTACCCGCATCAGATCAAAAAGGTATATATGGAGAAATTCATAAAGAGAAGCTATTGTGCTAGAAACAGAAAATCAGTGAGAAGTGCCAAATCTAGCTGTTTGTATTTGTCAAATGCTAAGCGAATTTAAAAATGACATTTAATAATGGAGAAAAAACAACAACTTTTGTCTATGTTTTCTAGCTCTGCTCACCAGAGTCAAAGAGGAGGATAAGAAGCTTCTGAAGTTTTTGCTACCAAGAGCCAGAAGCCTCACTCACCACTGTGCACAGGGCCTTTCTTATGGAGCTCAAGTCAAGACTGCCATCTCTTACTGGTGAGGTTCAGTTCTGAAAGACATTACCTACTTTAAAGTAAGAAGTATGCTATAAAACACATCTGCAAGTGAAAAAGAAAATGCAAGAGTAAGAGCACGCTTTATGACTACAGATAACGGTTGATTTGT
>JBBPBX010029374.1:0-20969 GCA_038048925.1 Garcialebias charrua | reverse complement strand
ATCTTCTGTTTTTCTACTTCATCATATTTGCTGCAGTGTAGTGTGCATGCACTCCACATTACATTAAAAGGATGAAGTTTTTACACAGGCTTCCTTATTTTTTTATGCTTAGGATAAGTGGTTTGGACAGCTTGTCAAGAATGGCTCTGTTTTGATGTTTTTAACTTAAAACATTAATGAAATATTAGCAATCTTTGACTTGTATAAATTGCTGCTTCGATAGAATTATTATTTACGTCTGATCATGTTTTCATTTTGTATATTTTTACATGTAGGTGGGACAAACCAGCCCAGCGTGTCCTACCTGATGTCACTAAAGGAGGGCTGACTTTCCAGCAGTGGCTTCAAAGGTGGAAACTAGCAGCTAAAGCATCATAGCTGTCACCTTAGCGTTTCAAAACATAATGATGCACTGCTTTTAAGCACTTTTCAGCTACAAAATTACTACACTGTTATAGTTAGAATATGCTTAATGTAAACTAAGTGTTCCTCTGTGCTGTGCATTCTCATCATTGCTTTAATGTCTTTTTTATGTGAAAGTCAGTCATTAATAAAGTGTTATAAATAAAATACTTGTTCTTTTTTTTTTCATTTAAACAAAAAGAACTACAGAACACTACATAAACAAAAATATATACAAACTCTCGTGACGGATATACTGTAACTACAATCTACAAACTAGGGGGCAGTTTACAAAATGATGAAAGTTGAGAAATATATATATACAGTATATCAAAATACAATAAATGAAAAAGTATACAAAGGAGCAGGACAATATTAGAAACTTAAAACAGCAAGTTTTTTGATAACTGTTGTTAGATGGTTCTAGCAGTTTTTTAATCTACTTAAAGCTGCAGTATGTAGCTTTTTTTATGAACATATTTCTTCACTCTGTCACTACCTCCTGACAGACTGATGTTAGCCAGGTAATCTCTGAAAAAAAAAAAAAAAAATATTGTCCCCTTGCTTCTCCAGGTGGTAAATAAGCATTTCTAAAAAGAAAAGGTGACCCACCATTTTCCAGCCAATAAAAACAGAGTTTGTAACCAGCCAATAAAAACAGAGCTTGAATTTGAATCAGCCAATAAAAACAGAGCTTGAATTTGAAATTTAACAGACCACAAGGGGGCAGAGCGGGATCAGAATGCTTTGCCTGTTGAAAATATTTCTAAGTGCTGGAGTTCTACAGAAACTGCATACTGTACCTTTAATGAAGAATAGTAGGCTTTGAATTCGTTCATGAAACCTGGGAAGGAGGGCTTATTATCCCTCCACTTACTACAATGAATGTGTCAGTACTTTGCTATAAAGACGACTATGGCATAAGCTGAGCTTAAGTTGTCTACATAAAATAAAATGGCATCAATATCAAAAGAAGGAATGTTGAGTTTTAGATTAATCCAGTTTGTGACGTCAGTCCAAAACTTTGAGAATGAAAAAACAAATGCTCAAGGGATTCATCTTCAGATTTACAAAAGGTACACAAATCAACCTCAAATTTAAATCTTCTGTGCAGAAACATGGCCACGGGACAAATCTTGTTTACTATTTTAAAATGGTTTTCTTTCACTTTAGGAGATACTGGCCATTCCTAATCTAGTGTGTAGCTCTTTGCTCCTGTACTGTATATTGAAAACAAGCTGAATAAAGTCACGTGCGTTTTTAAAGACGATGTGTACCTCGTTATTTATCTTTTCTCACAATCAGAGTTTCATCCACCGTGGGTCTTTACATTTGTACCGTTCAGTGGATATGATACGTATGTGTCTCACATGTAGCATCTAGCACGGAGCTACCTTGTTCTTTTGTAGCAGTGAAGGGGGAGTGGAGCACTTGGCTCCTCCCACCGCTGCGCCTGCGCAGTTCAATTTTCCTCTCTTTTGAGTTTTTTCCTTTTTTCCACTCCTACTCTGGCTTCCGGACGCCAAGACTACGGAGACTGACTGCTGCCGCCGAATTTAAAGAGACAGGCTATAGTTTAATTTTAAATAACGACAACCATTTGTGTTCTAGCTTATTTTCCGACGTTTCGTGTTTTCGTTTTAGTTCGACGATGATGAGCTCTCCAACTCTCAGCGAGTAGCAGCTTGTCCGTCACCAGCCTCCACTCCGCTGCTGGGTTTCCCGTCCCCCTTTTTTTTCTTCTCTCGCCTCTGTCCAGTCAAGCAAAGTAGGGTTGCTTGCTGGCAGACAGGCAGGCAGACTGGCTTCCCGACCGAGAGGAGCACGGTTTTGTCGCCTAGCCAACAACTGGAGGCAACCTCGAAGCTCCCCTCTCTCAAGTTGTGGTAGCAGCGGCTCTCGAGCCTCCTGTCGCCACCGGAGATACAATGGCGAAGATTCAAGCGCACAGCGCCGCCAAGCAAATCAACCAAATCCAAGACAAGCCTTACGTTATAACACAAAAGCAAGTGCAGCAGCAGCACTTCCAGAAGCTGAAGGTAAGAGGACAACGGACACGGGCAGGCGAAAAAAAAGTCGAGCTCACTCACAACCATTTTGTTTTCAGCTGCTTCGTTCCAGTGGATGTGTCGGAGAGTAACCGTCGGTCAAATATAAAAAGTAATGCTCAGCCGCTGACATGTTCGCTGTGGACGTGGGGAGCGGGTTTTCAATTCATGAACGTGCGAGTGACAGTACTCTGTTTGTAGTACTTTTATTTTTATTATTATTATTCACGCCATCAGTGGCAGCAAACATGAAGTCAGAGCTCGGTTGTGGGAAGTTCCTCCTTGTTGGTTTTTTTTTCCGAGCAGCTCGAAACAAAGTGGAGGTCGACAGCCAGGCCAACGGCTACTTCTCTTGCTCAGCGCCTGCACTTCACCTTTCTTTGTTGTCGCAGTGTTGCAAACACATCGTTTTGCCATTTGCGACACAATACAGCGACTGAACATGGTGTAAATTAGTATGCGGGTGGGTGTTGGGAGTTATAAACGACTGGCTGATCAGGCTAACAGCGTTAGCTACAACAACCCTCTTCAGACAGGAACGATGCTTTTGTGTGAACAGTGTTTTTTTAAATTTTGCTTTAATGAACGGCTGTCGATCAGTGAACTAAAGCTGATTTTATTTTTAATTCATTAGTGCATTCAAGCCAGCACTTGTACAGCTTGTTCTGCAAACTGGTGGGGGTTTGTTGGTGTCACACTTGTCTACAGCTCTGTGCAAAAGTCTTGCACCATCTTATTTTCTTATGATGCTCGGTCTTGGTCACAGCAGTCCTTCAGGTTTTCTGAGGGTTTTCTGCATTTTCAGAGGAGGGGGGGGTTTGTTGAAGCCACTTGCAGGCATACAAAGGCTCCTAAACTAAACCAGTGGTGTGTGTGTGTGTCACACAGCAGACAATTTAGCAGAAAACGAAAATTAAATAGGAACTTTGTTGTCACAAATATACAGTCTGTCACCAGCAAGAGCCCTTAGCTGAAAACTTGGCACTCAGTAAATCATCAACCAATGACTGAGGCATCTTTTGGGTCCTGTGTCTGGTCTTTGTTGGATTTCGTCCCATTTTAGTACACGATTAACACTCATGGTTGACAGTTTTTTTTTGTTTTTTTCGGCCCTTTGTTTGCTTTCAATTCGTCCACTTTCAGGTACCAGGACTGGACACAAATGAAAAGTAAAAAGCAACCAAAGTAAAAACAAAAGATTACAAGAAAGTCCAGCTGTTTGGAAGCACAGCATAAATGTTTCTAGTAAAACTACCTTTACATCTACATTTTGGAGTGTAGTTATTTTTCAGACTTAGTGCAGCGCTGATTTATTACGGTAATAAGGAATTATCTTGTTAAATATCTAATACCTGCCACTTCCTGCGTTATCAACAACACAACATTATGTTGTAAAAAGGCTTCTCTATACATCTGCTGAAAACTAATTGTCCTTATTCTGTGCCCTTTTTTCTCTTGCTTTTCTGTTGTTAGGTTGAAGATGCCTTGTCGTACTTGGATCAAGTCAAAATTCGTTTTGCAAACGATCCTGGTATATACAACAAGTTTCTCGACATCATGAAAGAGTTCAAGTCACAAAGGTAACCATGAGAATGTATTTAATTCAGTTTATTTATATTAGCGCCAAGTCACAACAGAAGTTATCTCAGGGCACTGAACAGAAACATTTGCATACATTTTAAATGCCAATTAGTAAAGTTATCTATCTAAGGAAGGAAGGAAGCCAGCAGACGTGATGAGTCTTCATTTCGTCACAGTCTCCCATCCTGAGCAAGCACAAAGGCAACAGTGGAAAGGAAAAACACCCTCATACTAGGAAGAAACCTCCAGCAGAACCAGGCTCAGGACAAGCAGCCATCTGCTTCAAACAGCTGGGTTTGAGAGGACAGGAAGGAGAAACGGACACAGAATGGCAGGTCCAAAATGGAATTGTGTGCATCTACACAAAACAAACGTTAGAGTAAATTAGTTAGAGCAGGGGTGTTCAGACTTTTTCAGCATGCAAGCTATTTTTGAAATGATCAAGTCAAAGTGACCTACTATAAGGCCCCGTTTACACGAAAACAACCTGTGGAAACATTAGTGATTTTTCAATGTTTATTGGGGGTAATAAACAAAAAATAAGCTGGTTTACATGAAAAATGCTGTAGTTTTCATGTCAGTCGGGTTGCCAGATAAGAAATTATGAACTATAGTACAGTACTGTGGCTTTCAAATTATAGTATTTTGACCTAAACTGTTGTGTTTGCTGAGTAAAGATGTTCTAAGATTCAATTCAGTTTATTTATATAGCGTCAATTCACAAAAGAAGTAATCTCAGGGCACTGAACAGACAATATTTTTTTTTTAATGTCATGCTGCGATCTACCAGTACTACCTCAGAGATCTACCAGTAGATCGCGATCTACGTAATGAGCACCCCTGAGTTAGAATAATTTAACTTCTCGCAGATTTCCAGCACCTCTGACTGATGCTGCTTAATCTCATACAGAACCAACAGCAAGTCTTTTCTGGCCTTTAATCAGTAAAGGTTTTTACAAGCTGAAGCAGGGATACTGTGACAAACTAAAACTTTAAGTACTAATGTCAACAAAAAACAAGTGCAATATTCTATATTGAGCAAAACAACAGGGGAAAGAGCTGCAGTACAAAATTTAAATGAAAGCTGTGATGCTCACTAGCTAATTACTTGTTTTAATTTATTCTGCTTTTCTATATTTTTATATTAGCAGCTTGTTCACATGTCTGGTAGCGTGCACAACAGCTGCCTCTAAATGTGTGGATAAATGCTGTTAGTTGTTTTAATTCTGCCAGCTGGCATTTAAAAGTCTGTCAGCATGACTCTCTTCATGACCGTCTCAGAACTAGTTAAGTTAAACCAGCACACACGAGGGCTGATGGGGGAGTTTGAGACATCTCAACTTTACGCTGAGTTTTATTGCTTTAGAAAGTTTTTACCCAACTTCATATTTTAGAGCTCGTCAGTGAGTGTTGCAATTAACATCCTACTTTAATTATGTAACAGGTATTCTTGACATTTAAATGTGGGCGGATGAGATTTATAATTAGTAATTAATCTGTTTCATTTTAAACCAAACTGTAAGAACGTTAAAACCAGGTTTTTGTCTTTTGTTGTGTTTGAGAGAAGCGGCTTGTCTGTCAGCTACACCGCTGTGATTTCTGTCTGCTTTCTTGAATAGCATCGACACACCTGGGGTCATAAACCGTGTGTCCCAGCTATTTCATGGACACCCAGACCTGGTCTTGGGCTTTAATGCCTTCCTGCCACCCGGTTATCGGATAGAGGTTCCTAAGAATGGGATGGCCTTCCTTCAGTCCCCGTTCTCCACACAGGTATGGCACTCTTTTCTTTTCATAACCTTTTATACATTTTGAAAGCAAATTATTTATCTTCAAATCTTTAAACACATTTTTTATCTATGCAAACAAACTCCAAGTGTTCTGAAAGGTACTCGGTGTTTAGACCTACATAACTTTAAAATCCTTAAGAGGGAGCTGTGATCTTGAGTTTTAGTTTAAGTGCTTCACTTCAGTTTGGCAGTACATTTGCTTGTTTAAGCATTAAATAAGATTCATAACTGAACCTTCTGCTGTATTTATTTTGCACAACCAAATATTTAAAATATGCCATGCTGACCTCCATATACTCGAAGTGTACAAGCCTTTTTTTTTGTCTCTTAAGTTTGAAACATTCGCGTTATCTCCAACCCACAGTAACGAAGTAAATCACTTTCTTACAGCACACTTCATAGATAAAAGTATTTTAATTTTGAACGTGGCAGGAGGAGAGCGGGGAGCAGTTGGTCAAGGGCACCAAGACGTGAGCATGGCAGGGAATCAATCTGCAACTTTCTGGTCCCATGTTGGGTGCCCTACCACAGCTGCCCCCATATAATAAAACAACTCAATGTTATGTTCCAAAGTGCTTCATAATAAATACAGTATGAAGATTTAAATGATGAAATAAAAAAAAAAAATGCAATGATTGAAAAGACAAAAATGAGAGGCGCTCATTCAAAATTTCACTTACGGTAATTTTTATTGAAACAAACAAAATGGCATGATTTGTCTTTTGGCCATCTACGTACGTAGGTATCCCCGGGACAGCAGGGGAAGAGCCTGACCACCACTCCAGTAGCTGCAACCTCAGGTCCTGTTCCTGCCGTTCACACTGAAGCAGGACCAGTCCAGACCACTGAAGTTAAGGCAGTCTCATCAGAGCCCCTATCCTCAGCCTCAACAGGACCTCCAGAACCACCCAGCAAACTTTCTCTTCCCTTGACTACCAGAGAAAGCCAGAATCAAGCCACCACCTCGTCCGTATCCCCACCTGCTTCAGAGACGAGCCCCGTCGAATTTGACAGTGCCATCAGTTATGTAAACAAGATTAAAAACCGTTTCCTGGACCACCCAGAGATTTACAGAGCCTTCCTAGAAATTCTTCACACATACCAGGTACTGAAGAATTGAAACATGGCGACATCTGATTCAGCAACATATTAGGGTGTTATATTCTCACTGAGTGATAGTAATAACAACTAAAAGATTTATAATAACAAACGTCATCATTACAGTCACATTTCTGCAATAGCATGTTATTTCTCTTGATGATGTGTATCTAAATGCCAAAATATATCTTCTTCTTCTTTTGGCTTTTCCCTCTTCAGGGGTCGCCACAGCGAGTCATCCTCCTCCACCTCACTCTGTCCTCTGCATCCTCTGTCCTCACTCCAACTACCTCCATGTCCTCTCTAACTGCATCCATATATCTCCTCTTTGTCTTTTCCCTGGCAGCTGCATTTCTAACGTCCTTCTACCAATATATAAATGGCAAAATACATACTGGTATATATTATTTTACTCTTTTGTTCAATAAAGTTTCTTTACACATGAAAACATTTTACTGTCCCTGTAACTCTTCAGAAAGAGCAGCTGGAGGTGAAGGAGAGTCGTGGTAGCCGAGGCAGTAGTGGGATGACCGAAGATGAGGTGTTTTCTAAAGTTGCCAATCTCTTCAAGGGACAAGAGGACCTACTTGCTGAGTTTGGACAGTTCTTGCCTGATGCCAAGCGATCACTGGTAAGTCAAGCAGTGGCAAACAGAAATTAACAATACAGTAGTCTCAGTTATCACGGGGGTTACGTTCCACACCTCCCCGCGATAGGTGAAAAACCGTGAAGTGTAATGCTATATTTCTTTTAGTATTTATATCTATTTTAAGGCTTTATAAACCCTTCTCCAACTCTTGCAATGCTCTAAACTCTTAAACCTACATAATTTTAACAACATACGTTATTTAAATAAATAAAAATTACTCACCAGCTCTGCAGACCAGCAGCTCTGTTCCGGTTCAGTTCCAGTTTGGTAGAGCTACCCTGCAGCAACAAAGCCCACCGCCCCGTCCAGGTTGATGTGCACGTGGATAATTGAGCTTCAGGATTATTTGCGACTTTCCTGCCAGTTCTGTGAGCTTCATAGACAGTGTAGATTTGTGTTGCAAAACTTTCCCTCCATTTCAGCAGAAAGCAGCGGCTGGAAGCACTGTTGGCTTCTGGTTAGTGTAGTTCTTTTGACTGGCATTACAGTGTAGGCTTATAGAAAGAAAACTACAAAATGGCAGTGCTTGTCCGAAGTTTTTTTTTTCACAAACTGTTTATCCCATACCGTCCCAATCACGTGAGTAATATTTACATTGACAGTCGTTGAAAAATCGTGAAAGAGCAAGTCCACGAAAGTCAAACCGCGAAGTAACAAGGGACTACCGGGTACTGTACTTTTCTCTCAAAGCAGATAATTTTTTTTTAGAATAAAAAAAAAAAAAAGGTTTTGCACATTAAATAGTTTTCCTTCTCTTTACCAGACTTTTTCTGTGTTTTGAGACATGATGGTTCCAATTTTTTTTTCTGCATTTGTACAAAAAATTGTTCAGTTGTGCTTAACAAATATTATTTTTTTGTGAGAGTAAATTTTTAGATTTTTAAATTATTTTGAGATCTGAATGTAAAAACCTAGGCCTACTTTATCTTTTTCAAAAGTCAAAACAAACAAAAAAACTTTACTACATGTTAACTGTTCTTCAGAGAAGTATTGATTTGTGTTTTTAACTTTTAAATGTTCTTTTTCTCTTTTTAGTTTACAGGGAGTTCGCTGACGGGGGGGAAGGAGCAGGTGAAAAAACTGGAGGAAGAAGACCCGATTACCAAACAGAACAAAAAGAGGCCCAGGCCGTTACTCATGCACATGTCCCCACTGCTGAAGGTAAATTCTGCACGGACAATAATCACCCCAGGCAATGCACAAATTAATTCATACATGTTCTTTTAGGAGAAAACACAGTTAAAACTTTGACAGATCAAAAAAACAAAAAAGAGCTAAAATTTTCTAAGTTTAACCATCTCAAAGAGTTAGGTTGTTGTTTTAAATATCCTCTAAAACAACCAAAACACATCAGATACTAAGTATGAGACTTTTAATTTTGGGATTATAGCTCATATCAGCTGACAGGTGGGCAGATTTATCACTGTTGCATTTCCTCATCTAAAAATGCATTTGAGAATTCAGTGAACCAAATACATGTACAGAGTTTTTAAATTCTTGCTTCCTTTGGGATTTCTCACTTCCAACACTTCTTTGATCTATTTTAATTACAGATTGCACCAATTGTTTTAAAAGATGACAAGTCTATAATCTTCTGACTAGTTGAGCTCATTTTGTAATGTATCTAAACCAGGGTTTGAAATATTAGTAAATCAAGCAAGTTGTTTATTTGCAGTGAATATTGCTGCAAATATCAATATTCAGCTTTAATGGTACCTCTGCAAATGTGCAAGTTAGCTTAGCCATGTTCACTAATGTACGGTACCTCTATCACTGAGTGTGGCTTTCAGCGCTGTGCTGACATCAAGCAAAAAAGTCTTCTTTAGTGCACGTTTTGATTCCTCACACCAAAGGACAGCTTTCTTTATATAAAGCAGCCATGTTTTGATGCTAACCTATAGGTTTTTTGCATTATAGTTTTAAACCACACTTGCTGATGTAGCAACTCATTATGTTCCTTATTTCTTTGACATCAAATGCTGATTTCTGTTTGTTTTACTTGTGCCCAGATGTTAAAGGTTGTACAATAATTTAAATATGTAATAAAAAAAAACGTTAAATATAATTTGTTTTCTGTACTTAGAAAAAAATGAGGTATACCTGCACCAAAGATCAGTCCTTTGCTTCTGTTGGGAAACATGGTGTCTTAAGAGAATTCTCCTTCTTTGATAAGGTGAGGAATCAGTTCATGAGTGTGTTGTTCCTATTTGGTTTGTTTAAAAAATGTTTTGCAAACTGCCATTGTGTTTCTTCATTGCTACTTTTTATGGCATGACTTTATCTCGTCAGTTGATTTTTCTGTTTTCCTTGTCAATCCTCCATTGTTCAGGTTCGTCGCCTGTTTAAAAGTCAAGAAGTGTACGAGAACTTCCTACGATGCATCGCCTTGTTCAACCAGGAAGTAGTTTCTGGAGCAGAGCTGCTGCAGTTGGTCACACCTTTCCTGGGGTGAGTGGATGGACAAATAATAAAAAAACCAAGATAAAATTGTCTAGAATAAAGGTTAATTGTTTGTGAGCTTATATCCAAAGCTTTTGAATACACAAATATTACAGTAGTATTTGTATCCACATCACCTCTCAATTATTTTGATGGTAAACTGTTTGCTTTCGGTCTCTCTTGTACCTTATCTATTATTTGTTGATTTTATGAATCTTACAGAAAGTTTCCTGAGCTGTACACACAGTTCAAGTCATTTCTGGGGGACAAAGAGCTCACTCATGCTGTGTCGGGGCTGTTGGATCGTTACATGGAAGGGGGAGGGGGCAGGGAGGTGGATTACGCATCTTGCAAGCGCCTAGGGTCCAGTTATAGAGCATTGCCCAAAACATACCAGCAGCCCAAATGCAGCGGGCGCACCGCCCTTTGCAAAGAGGTACGGATCAAATAGCTGTTCTAATTTAGATTTCAGTTTTTTAAAATCCTTTTATTTTGGAGGGTGGGGAGGTTGTTTAAAGCTACTTTATATCCGTTTGTCTTTCTATCCACTTCTTTGGCTGAGAGATTGCAACTTTTTTGGGGCAGTACTGCCATCTGTAGATTGGTGGTGTGTATTACACATGCAATTCTGTATACCGGTATACAAAAACCATGACAAATGATTGTTCATTTGTGTGTGAAGGTATTGAACGACACTTGGGTGTCATTCCCCTCCTGGTCAGAGGACTCCACCTTTGCTAGCTCGAAGAAAACTCCATATGAGGAACAGCTGCATCGCTGTGAGGATGAAAGATTCGAGGTATCTACATTCTAATGAGTCTGATGCTTTATTTGACATAAGCGCAACTTATTATGTGCTTCAGACAATTGCGTCTCCACTCTTAAAAAAAGGGGGATTTAATGCTTAAACAGCACCCGAACATGTTGTGAATGACTAAAATCTGCATCACTTATAGCTGGATGTTGTTCTGGAGACAAATTTGGCCACCATCAGGGTGTTGGAGAGCGTACAGAAGAAGCTGTCTCGCCTGTCTCCAGAGGACCAGGAGAGATTCAGATTAGACGACTGCCTGGGTGGCACCTCAGAAGTCATCCAGCGCCGTGCCGTATATCGTATCTATGGCGACAAAGCCCCTGAGATCATCGAGGGACTGAAGAGAAGTCCTGCCACCGCTGTGCCCGTGGTGCTGAAGAGGTCAGCATTTTTATTTTCTGTTTTAATTTCAAGTTCTTTCCCTAATCCTATTATCTCAGATTATACTAGCTTCTACAAAACCACAGCTTCATTTATGCTTTTAAACGTGCACACGTTATATTTTAAAAGAACACTTTGAAATATTTCAGTTTATATTTTGTATATAAATGTGATCAGATAATTGAGATTGTTTCTTGGATGTTCTGATATGCTTTATTTCCTGTCAGATAGCTTACGCAAATGAAATAACTGTTTTGTAAACTCAAAAACCTCTTTGGAGTAAAAAATAAAATAAACACCTATATTGTCTTAAACAAACACAGCTGAAACACAGGCATTAGCTTTTGCACTAGTAACACAAATGTTATTTGTATTAGGTGTGAACCTTAAAGAGGATCTAAACTCCAAATTAACTTTTTTTAGCTGATAAACTCCCTAGAATGTGTCTAAAATGTTGTATAGCACTATGTCTGTGTTAATCTTCACATATTTGTGCGCATTAGTTTAAATCGGCAATATTTGGTCTAAAACGTGTTTTCACTAATCCTATGGGTTGAACATAGGAATTGCACCTTAATATTCCTATTGGTCAAGGACTGTTCACTCTGACGTGTCTTGTTCACTCTGACGTCACAAAAGTGGTTCAAGCAGAGCCAATCCCCTGCAGAGATGAGAAGGTCCTCGCTGCAGTTCATACCTTATATAGAAGTGGCACATTGCACTCCGGAACAGCTCTGCAGCAACGCATATTATTAGTTTTCGGAATGGCACTAGTTATTTGTATATTTTAACTTAGGTATTGTATGAATACTTTCCACTTCATGGAAACTATTTGGTTGTATTTGTTTTCTTGTTGTGCGATGGACGAGTAATGCATGAATGCCAAGATAAGGTAGTGGTGTAAGAGCGGGTTTGGGGTCTGACAGACCCAGGTTCGATCCCCGGTCACGGCATACCTTGTAGTATTATTTTCATTTTTTTTCCTAAAGCCTTTTGGATAGATCGGGTGGGAACAGATATATACATCTACATATTTATTCTTTGTTGTTGCTTGCTGTAAATTGTTTGCTAGTGTTTTGGTTTGTTGCTAGAGGGGGCGTGAACGCAGCACAACCACCCACCTCCTCCCCTCCTTGTCTCTCGACACTCCCAATTTCATGAGTGTTTTGAATCTGGTCTGGGGGCGGAGCTACCGTTTCACAGTGGGTTGAGCACCTCTTTAAAGCTTTTTTTTTGTTGCCCATCAGATTGAAAGCCAAGGAGGAGGAATGGAGAGAGGCCCAGCAGGGTTTCAATAAGATTTGGAGGGAGCAGTATGAGAAGGCCTACCTGAAATCCCTCGACCACCAAGGGGTCAACTTCAAACAGAACGACATGAAGGCCCTGCGGTCAAAGAGTCTTCTCAATGAGATTGAAAGCATCTATGATGAGGTGAAACTCTTTATGCCGCAGCAACGACTTTTCAGTGTGGCGTTTATTTAAATTTTGTTTTTTAAGAGATCTTAATAGTTTCCCCACCTTTGTTTATTTTAAGATATGATGACTATCTCATCACAACAAAAGTCATCACATTTAATAAATGTAATCTTTAAAATCTGTAAATGTTGACCTGTCTTCTAGCCTTCATCTGTTTTCTCTTTTGGTCTTAGCGTCAGGAACAGAGCACAGAAGAAGGTGGGGTTGGTCATCAGGGCCGTAATGGTTCTGGCTCAGCTGCACCCAGTGATCCTCACATGATGTTTACATACGAGGACAAGCAGATTCTTGAAGACGCTGCCTCCCTCATCATCTACCATGTCAAACGTCAGCCCGCCATCCACAAGGACGACAAGGACCACATTAAGCGCATTATCAAGCACTTTGTTCCTGACCTGTTCTTTGCTCGACGCGGCGAGCTCAGTGATGCAGAAGACTGGACAGATGAGGAGGTGGAGCCTGAGGAAGCAGGAGAAAGAGGAGGAGGAGGAACTTCAGTGGCAGGAGGAGGGGGAAGTGGTAACTCAAGTAATGAATCCGTAGGAGTAGCAGCCGTGGGAAGTCAGACTCAACCTCAGGTAGCTCAGACCCAGTCCCAGCCGCAGCAGCAACTCAATGGTGAGTCCAGAAGGAGGCGCTGCAGCCTGTCGCAATCCACAGAGACTGAGCCCTGTTCCACCTCCAGCAGCACAAGCCAACCTGCAGGGACGATTACATCCACTCCTGGTCCTTTACCCATGGAGATGGGTTCAAGTGTGCCTGGGGAGAAAGTGGACCTTCGTGACCCTGAAGCAGAACACCAGAAGGAGCTGGATGGAGTTTACAACTTTTTCTTTGTCAACAACAACTGGTATTTCTTTTTGCGGCTGCACCAGACTTTGTGTTCAAGATTGCTGCGGGTGTACCGGCAGGCTGAACGTCAGCTGTTGGAGCACAGAGCGGAGCAGAGCCGAGAGAGGCTACTGATGACCGAAGGAAGGAGGGAAAAGGCTTGTGATCTGGCCATGGAGCTCCGCCTCAAAGAGCCCAGTAAGTTCAGCTGCTGGCCTTGTTTATGCAAAACTTAAAAGTGAAAGTTGGATGTAAAGAAAAGTCGCAGCAAATATTTAAGAAACGATGTTGAGGGGACCATTTTATGTTGAAATTTAAGTATTGATGCTGGACTGTTGTAAAGGAATAGCATGAGTGTAAAGATTTGGGTTTGACCATATCAACTCTAGGATTAGAGTTGATCTAGTATTATAGTTATAACTGAAGTTATATTATACAATACGAATGAGCAAACAGAAATCTTCTTGAAGCAGAAACTTGATGCATTCTACATGTGCGACGAATTTTAGGCAAAGGTTAAGAGGAATGACTGAAGATACCCTGATTTATCAATGATCGGCTATTATCTGTTGGAGAAACTATATTTTATAGTCTGTTAAAACACTTTAAGTCAAGGTTTACTTTATTATTAGATAATGCAAATCAGAGTGTTGTACAGCTGTCAGCATTGGTAATACTGTCATCCTGAACTTAAACTGTGTAAAACTGAAGCACATTTGGCAAAATAAAGTGTCGGTGAGCTGTCAAGGTCAAGGTTCTTTATTGTCATTCTCATCACATGTGGTATATGTGATGGAAAGAAATTGTGTACACAGGGTCCCAGTTACATCCAACAAAAATTATAAAGGAAAAAGATCCTAGATATGAACTAAGAAATACGCTAAACCAAGAATATGCTAAGTACTAGTAGTGCAAAAACAATATGCCAAACAACAGCAGCACGAACATGAGCCTGAGTAGATGAGTACAAATGAATACTGCAGCATTAAATCAATCATCAGCATGAGATCAGCAACATGGATGTGTTTTTGACAAGCTATGTATATTTGCTACTGTCAGGGTATGCACTATCAAGCTATGTATATTTGGTAACTATAATTTTTGACCTTGTTGCCACCTCTTAATGTGCACACTTCTGATCAGTTCAAAATCATCTACATGAGGAAGGTTTGTTAAATTAAACTTTGGAGCTTTAGTTGTTCTTGTTGGCTAAACCCAAGATGGTGTAGTGGCAGGGCTTTCAACTTGGGACCCGAAGGACGTGGGTTCGCGCCCCGGCCACTACACACCTTGGGGTGTCTATGAGTGCACACCTAACTCTCCAGCTCCCCGGGCGCTTTCTGGCTGCTCACTGCACCACCTGGTGGTGGTTGGGTTAAATGCAGAGACGAATTTCTTCTGTGTATGGGAAACATACACAGATGACAGACAAAGACATTATTATTATTATTATTAAAGTAATTTTTTAAGCTTCTATTTTTGTTTTTAAACCTAGCTAAATTAAGGTGAACACATTGAAATGTAGGGACTTGCTAAATGAAGTGGATATGGTAGCAGCTCTGTCCATATACGTTTAATAATGTTAACTGTAAAACTAACAAATGTACCCTTACTTCACAATTTTGTGCATTTATAAATTGCCCCACTGCACAATCCACACAAGTCTAGTGTGAACCTACTCACTCTTGCCTTGAGGCAGATGAGTCAGCTGTGCTGTGGCAACGTAACATGCTGCTGTGAAAAATGTGACATCTTGCATTCACAGGTGAGGTGGAATTGGAGGAGTACTACCCAGCCTTCTTGGACATGGTGCGCAGTCTCCTGGATGGCAACCTGGACTCAACGCAGTATGAAGACACGCTGAGAGAGATGTTCACCATCCACGCCTACATTGGCTTCACTATCGACAAAGTCATCCACAACATCATCCGGCAGGTGAGAATACTTTGATTTTGTACTGAACACTTAGCTACTTCAGTAAAGTAAACGTTTTCTTTTCTTGTGTGACATCAGCTGCAGCACCTGGTGAGCGACGAGGTGTGTCTGCAGGTGGTTGAGCTTTACCTGGCTGAAAGGAAGCGTGGGGCAGCAGGTGGGAATTTGTCCTCTCAATGTGTTAGAGCAGCTTGGGAGACGAGCTATCAGTGGAAATCAGAGAGAATCATGGCTGAGGAGAACTGCTTCAAGGTGAGCTCAAAGTCCTGGAAAAGTTGGGCTAAATAACACTTTTGTGTTCAAAACTAGTTCATTGCTGTTTCTGTGAAAGTATTGTTTACAGCTACAAGGTAATTTCAGAGGTTAGAAAATCAGAGCACTGAGAAGATCCAGAAAACAAATTGTGAGGGGATTATTATTACTGTACACGTCACACCGCCGTTAAGTCGCATCAGTCTAAAAATGTCTAATAAAGTGGGGGAAAAAACATAAATATGTCACTTTGCAGTATAAGTTGCATCTATCATGTGTCACTGCTGACGCATTATGTTTGTTATGCATCACCGCTGACCACCTGGAAATGTGGGCCGTTGTTGTGGCAAAAATCGGTTGGCTGCCAAAAGGTGGCCGCAGGAGCATGCACAGGTGGACTTTAACAAGAATTTAACAAGATTAACACCTAAAAACAATTATTTGTTTGCTCAAAATTATAGTCTCAGTCTAACTTTTCCTTAATTGTATTTGCTCCCCTTGGGGTAAATCCTGAGGAAACGTGGTATTTCGTTTAATTGTTATGCCGATGATTCTCAAATTTATTTGCCCTTAAAACCTAACAGTTCCTGCTCCATTCACCCTTTGCTAGAATGTCTTGATGACATCAAGACTTGGATGGCTGCGAACTTCTTGAGTTTTAATGATCAGAAAACTGAGGTCATTGTGTTTAACCCAAACTCTGCCACTGATCCTGTAAACCTGCACTCCCTTCAGCCACATCAAAAACAGTCAGTTACTAGGCATGTAACGGTACACGTGGGTGTACCGAACCGTTTCGGTACGGCACGTTTGGTTCGGTCCACCTACGTACCGTTTCGGTCCGTTTCGGTTATTTTTCACTTATTAAATGTTATTAACGGGAGAATATGTGCGCCGTGGAACTAAATTTCCTGGGCGCATTTCAGCACGGCGCTATTATCTTGCAGCACGCTTTGCATTAGCAGCCTAGCATGCATCTCGTTGCCGTTGCCTGTTTGGGAACGTTATGGCTTTCTTGTTAAAAGACAAGCGCACATCCAGAGCTGTGTGTTGACGTTGTTTCACGAAGACTCTGCAGCAGCAACACGCCTAACATAAACACGCTTGAAACGACGTCATTCGAACGTGAACGAAGAAAAGCAGCTTGTTGCAGAAAGACCGCTAACAGCAGCTGCATTTAAAGCTGCACTATGTAACTTTGTAATGCAGTCTGTAACTTTTCTAACAATATATTTTTAACATATTTCTTCACTCTGTCACTATCTACTGACAGACTGATGTTAGACAAAGTAATCTCTGAAAAAAACTATAGTCCCCTTGCTTCTCTATCAGCATTTATAAAAACACTAAAAACACAGAGTGACCCGCCATTAACCAGCCAATAAAAACAGAGCTTGAATTTGAATCAGCCAATAAAAACAGAGCTTGAATTTGAATCAGCCAATAAAAACAGAGCTTGAATTTGAATTTCAGCAGGGCCAGGGGGAGCAGAGCCATATATGGCTCTGAGGGGGAGGGATCAGAATGCTTTGCCTGTTGAAAATTTTTCTAAGTTCTGCACTCTACAGAAAGTTACACATAGCACCTTTAAACAACCTTTATCAGGTAAATCAGAGCGGTCCAGAGCAATAACACAAACTATATGAGTTTTTAAAGCTCTGGAGCTACGTCTGAATGTTTTTGATGCACCAGCTTTAAAGTTTTTGAGCGTCGCTACGACATCCATCTTGTCAACACTTCAGCCAAAAAGTTCAGAACTTTATGAAAAAGTTCAAACTAATATTGCCAACAAGCCCTGAAACAGATTAAAGCCCTGCCCTGATGATGATGATGACCGAGAGATTCAACCACCTCACAACCGTTCAAGAAGAGGTATTGTTCTATTATTATTATTATCTAATTAATCTTTTTATTTAAAATCATAATCTTATTAACTTTATTTTTATTTTTTAAACCTCTTTGTGTTTTATTTCCAGTCTGGGACAGAGGTAGCAGTTGACTTCTTCCTCTTCAGGGAAATCCACCAGAGATCACCTGCAGCTAAGAAGTGTGTGATGACTGAACTCTGATCTTTTCCAGGGACCTGTCCCACCTGGAGGAGCAGGTCCAAGAAGAGGTTGTGAGTAATGAGGACAAATACAGCCACACTGCTGCTACTGTTGTTATTGAGATGGCTGGAGATATTCACTGCAACTAGATCTGTGCTTTTGGCAGAAAATGTGGACAAGTTGGTCTTTTTGGACAAAAACTTAAAACTTGATTAGTTAGATTGTAAACAGTCTGTTGCTGCTTATTGTTCTGGTTCTGACTGTTTTTGTATTTATTAAGCTTTTTGTTAGTATAGTTTATTTATTGTAAAGAATGTCATTTATTTAAAATATCATCCAAATGGGTCACTTTTATTTCTTTTTATACAAATATATTTTTGGCATATTTTCAAAATAAACATTTTGTAAGTCTTTATATTGTCTTTATTTATTTTTTTGTACCGAAAATAAACCAAACCGAGCCCTCCTTGAAACTTGAAATTGAGCGCGGGACGACTCGCTGTTCATTTATTCGAAATTTAACAAGATAACCACCTAAAAACAATTGTTTGTTTGCTCGACATTATATTAAAGGTGTGTCTCAGTTTAACGTTTCCTTAATAAATGCACTTTAAAGATCAAATTAGCTGCATATCGCCTGGGCGGCGTGGCGAAATGCAGCTGATTTGACGTTTGCTCCAGGAGTTCTGGAGCAAGGCGAAGGTGGTTTTGTATGGTAAACAAAGTGTCTCATTAAAAGCCCCTTTTACCCATTAATGAGACACTTGGCTTTGCCATATTAGTCGAAGGCCCTCTAGTGGCTGAAAATGGTAATGTTCAACATTTTCCATGTCAGAATGAATGAAATTGGCAGGTCTCAGCCAAAAATTGGGTTATAAATATGGGATTAAAAAACAACAAATATGTAGCTTTGCTATATAAATCAGATGCATGCTAGTTTATGCAAAAAAACTGTGACTTACATGCCGGAAAATACGGTATAGAAATAAGCCCCAGAATGTCTACTGCAGATTTTCTGTTTTGTCACCAGTTTCCCCCCCCCCCCTAAATTTATCCAACATTGTTTTTAAATAATTAGTGTCACTTTATAATGCATTTTGTGTTATATAGCGCTTTCCAGCCCCCTTTGATGGGCCCCAAAGCACTTCACAGTACCAACCATCCACCCATTCATACACCGGTAGCGGTAGACTGCCTTGCAAGGCGCTGCCTGTCCTACTGGGAGCAACTCAGGGTTAAGTGTCTTGCCCAGGGACACAACGAGGTATGCCGTGGCCGGGGATCGAACCCGAGACCTTCTGGTCCTGAGCCGGCTGCCCTGCCTCCACACCATCTCGGCCCCATTTATGTATTTACTTGCGATGAATCAGTTGTCTGTCAAATGTCAGCAACTTTCTCTTGCACCAAGTCTTTCAACAACAAAACCTTTTAAAACTTTTTAACAACAAGCATCAATTTGAGCCCTTTCTTTGGTCCTCTTCATTTCAGCAACAGGCATCATGGATTTAAGTGAAATGTGGAGGTGAAAGTCCCTCCACCCCAAAAACCTAAAATGTTTACATTCTTGCTCTTCAGGTGATGCTTATTCAAAACAAGGGTCAAGTAACGATGACCATTGAGCTGTTGGACACTGAAGAAGCTCAGGCAGATGATCCACTAGATGTTCAGGTAACCTTGTAATTATAAACCTGTAAATTATTATTCAGACTAGAGGTAATAAACTCATACTTGTGCTCTTTATTCCATCAGTGCCTGTCAAGCTACATGGAGCAGTTTGTAGGAACAGAGTCCAGTCTGTGCTGTCAAGCAGAGGGCTACTTCTTCAAACCTGTTTTTCTGCCCAGGTGTGACAAATGAACATGTTGAAAATCGATCAAATTAAGTGTCTCATCTTTGAAAAGAAATGCTGAGATCTGAACAATCCTTGTGTCTCGTCGGACAGGAACCTGCGCCGTTTCCGCCGTTGGCAGGTGCGGCAGGTTGAAGCGATGCGCTGCAGGAGGGAGTGGCACCGCCAGCTGGCTGTGGAAAACGCCGGCAGTCTGGACTGCCGATTTAAACTCAACACTCACAAGATGGTGTTCGTCATGAACTCCGAGGACTACATGTACCGCCGAGGGGCGCTGGTCAAGGCCAGGAAGGTAGAGCTGGAGTTTTTATTCAACACCTTGAGGGTAAAACTAAAGTGCTTGTTTTTTATTTGTGTACTTTTGATCTGGTTAGATTTGGCGTCTCATCTGAAGAACTAAAACAAACTGAATAACCTTAAACTGAAAGAATCTGCGCTGCTTCAGTGAGCTGAATCATTGCTACCTTGACACGGACTGGTTTGAAGTTGGAGTTTGATTTCATCTCATTTTAAACTACAAGTTTTTATTTTATTTTAACTTGAATTGTATCTGATTTAGAAACAGTTTCTTCCTTTTCCTGCTTTTTGCTTGTGTTTGAACGGTTTGCTGCAACTTCCTGCGATTATTGTGACACTTACAACCATTCAAAACTGTTGAATTGCAGAAAATAAAGTGAAATGTGCTTCAGTTTATTCAGAACCTGGACCAACTCTCTATCAAAGCAGGTTTTCTTGTTTCCTTGTGCATTTTTAGGTTAGACTGAGTCAAATGCAAATTTATGTTTTGTTTTTTGTTCTTCAAGTCCTGCTTGGCGTGTCTCAGACGAGTCTGATGGTTTTCCTCTCTCTCCAGTCGCAGCACGGAGTGGCAGCGAGCCAACATGAACACTTTGACAAGTGGCACCAGAGCTGGCTGTCCGATCACGTCACAGCTTCAGCCGAACGCTCGGTGCACAACTGGCTAATGGGCGAGGAGGAAGAGGACTTCATCCCCTGCAAGACTATCCGCATGTCCACAGAGGTGAAAGGACAGATGGTCAACAGATACAAAGTTCATTACAGCAGTAGCAAAGCCCCCTCCTCACCTTAAATGGACCTTAAACGCACTCTGACAGCTCAATGCATGGACTTCCAGGATATCTGTACACTAACGCAGACACCAACAGCTACAGTCACGTTCCTCTGCCTTCATCCACAATGTGTTCACTCATTCGCCTGCACTCGTGGATGAATAGACTGGCAGGAACCCAGCGAGTCGGTGAATGAGTGCACGGCGTGCGGCGTGAAGATGCGGAGACGAGGACCAACACACAGTGAAGTACTCGGTGAAAGTGGACTCGATCAGCCGGACACAACTGCACAAACGGAGCTCATCT
>JBBPBX010029373.1:24049-35928 GCA_038048925.1 Garcialebias charrua | reverse complement strand
CTAACCCAGGCCCTTATTGTCTAAATGCATAATTGTGAGTGAGCATAGGCACGGGGGGCGAGAGTGATGTCATCCCGCCACCCATAACCATAGTGCTCACCCCAATTCCTATATGTGAATTTTATGAGGATGTTTATGAGTGAATGTCTAAAGTGTATAATAAAATTGAGTCCCAGGTGGTTCTGAACAACAGAGATGTAAAAACGTTGCAGCACACCCGAGTCTCAAAATCCCTACATGTATTAATTTGAGATGAAGAGGGTGGAGGTGCGTGGTGAGGGATGGGGAGAAAATATCTGCAGGAACAATGCTCCCGTAGCGAGTCAGATCCCCCGCTGACCCTACATACCCCCCCAGTTCGCCAAGGTCCACCTAAGGAGCGAGGCAAATAAACACCTCTCCGACCACCAGGCTATTGAGCTCTAGACCAGAGAGGGACATGGCCCCGAGGGCTACCAACAGCAGAACCAACAGCCCACATCCACCAGGGCCACCAAGACCCCCATGAACCGCAGTCAGCCCGCCGCTCAAGAGGACACAAAATCCCACATGGACGATACGACCAAGAGCGCCCGCCTAACCGCCGACAGAGCCAGGAAGCACACACCAGCCATAGTCCCAGACCATCATCAAGGACATCCACTTAGTCTCCACCCCAGAAGAAATACTACAACCACCCTTCATACTAACAACTTTCAGAACACATAACACACTAGACACCCAGGTTGGGTTAACCTGCCCCCTCCCATGGGCCACCAGTCACGCTCCCAGACACACAACCCCCCAGCAGATGAACCCCCAACCCACCAGCGAGCCGAGGGCCCACCGGCCAGAGCCGGGCACCAGAGTGCGCGCCAGCCCATAGTTTGGCGACACGCCTGCCAGACCGACCACCGACCACCCGAGGTCCTGCATGTCGCCCCCAGCAGACATCCCCCAGAACCCCCCGGTCCTCCCCAGGTTGAAGGCAGGGTCCTCCCCGCCCAAACAGTCCCAACCCCCCGGCACCCCAAACCCCAACATTCCTCCACACCAGCCCCAATGCCCCACAAGGCCAGATCCCAGACCACCTGTGCAGTATGACACACATGAAGCTTTGCTAAAATGATTTGACCCTCGCTGTACAGCTCGTGGGCTGACCTAGCGGTTAATTTATTTGCTCTAAGCGGGGAGCTAGGGGTTTTTCCCTGCTCCACCCGCGTAGCTCGACACATCTCTTGTTTCAAACCAGAGTGACTGATTACCTTGTTTGACAATTTCTGTTTTGATGAAAGCTGTTTATTGGAGACCAGCTTTTTATCAGTGGTGGGAAGTGTGCATACCTGAGCCGCTAGAGGGCGACATGACCCCACGGACGAGCTCGACACATGAGAAAACACATTCTGCTGCTCACTCTTGTGTTTTATTGAACAAAAATCAAACACAACTGTTATGCACACTCCCCTCAGCCCGTCACTTCCTCTGCTCTCGCTTGTGTGGCTGCTGGTACTGATGCTGCTTTTGCCCGGTCCAGTTCTGCCCCTGATGGCGGCCCCTCTGGAAATGCTGAGCAACAGGCGGCTTGCGGTGCTGGTACTGCTGCTCCCTGGCGCCGGTCCCTCCAGCTGTCGAAACGGCGGGGGGGCTGCTGAGACGCCATCAAGCTCCTCGCCGTCTCCAACATCTCCTCCGTCTGCCTGGACTTGTCCCGCAAGTCCTTCAGGCTTGCACCGAACAGGTTTTCTGATGTGAACGCTCCCTGGAGCAGCTCCTTCTTCAGTGGCTCCAGCAGAGTCGGTGCCTGACGCAGCCAGATGGCGCGGTGGATCATCGTTAGCCACCCTGTCGAATGGGACAGGCAGGCGGTGGAGCCGGCGCACAGATTTAAAATGACGTCTGCCGCCGTGCAGAGTGAGCTCTTCAGTGGCTCCGGTAAATCTGCTTCTTCCAGACGTTTGGAGATGACGTGAAAGGCAAGCAACGCTACGTTGTTATCTGCCACGGCCGCCTGTACAGAGTACTGTAAAACCCTGTTTGCCAGTTGCAGAACCGTCTGATCCAGTTTTCCCTGCGGGACCAGCTTCTGGTCCAGTCTAGCCATCTTCGCCCCAAATACCTCCGACAGGCCCTGCTCCAAGGGGGGCACTGACGGGAACCCCCGCTCGGTGAACCCTTCCACCTTCGCAATGGGCGTGAACTCTGACAGGGGGGCATTCATTTTTGCCGGGTTCGCTGTGCCCTCCGTCCAGTGCGCCGAAACGGTTGGAAAGCGCGGCCATATTGGGTCTGGGCGTCGTATTGAAGCCGTAACAAACCTTCCCAGCAGGTCGTCAGACTTTGGCGGTGGCGGCACTGGGACAGGCAGTCCCTTTGTTTCCGCGGCCTCTTTAATGATAGCCGGTAGCTCGTTCAGCAGCGCACCCAGTGTGGGAAGCGGAGTGGCCCCGGGCCTCGGCATGAGGGGGACTCTGAGCCCACGCTCTCCTCATCCAGAATCTCCACGCTGCCGAGGGGGAAGGGGCTGCGCTCAGCTTGCTGCTGTCTTCTTCTCCGTGGGATGAGCAGTCCGACTCAGCTCCCGTTTCGGAGTTTGCAGCCTGGACCTCCGGTGACTCGTCCCTCCGTGGCCGCATGCCTATTTTGGCTGGCCCGAGCAAGGCGGCCCGGCACTCCCCCTCCGGAGACTCGTCCCTCCGGGGGCGCGCGCCTTTTTTGGCTAGCCCGAACAGGGCGGCCTGGTGCTCTTTTTGGATGAGATGTTTCGTCCTTCATCCAATGAACTTCTTCAATGTGAGGAGCCCCCAAACAAATTGTTATAAGTGACAGTTATAATAATTTTTGCATTTTGCTAACAGCACTAATCTTGTATACACTTTATTTACACTTTGTCTTTAAGGATTTGCAGTATTTTACATTATGTTGTATTATTTACACTTTGTCTTTAAGGATTTGCAGTATTTTACATTATGTTGTATGTCTGCAAGTGTTTTGCAATGACAAAGCTTTATCCAGCTGACTTCAGATGGTTTCAGAAATGAGAAGAGGATGGCTGAGAATGGAGAGGATTGCACCCTGTATCAACCCTGCAAGGTTTCTGATAAAGGAAACTGTAGTGGCCTTGACAGCAGGACAAACAAAACCTTTGTGGGTGTAAATTCTACCCAGGAGCACAATGATGACTGTACGTTTGTTGTTGGAGATGCAGGAGGCGAGATCACTTCATACCTACCTCAGCTGCCCGTGGTACCCAGACTTTCAAAGTTCAGCAAAAAAAGTGTTTCATTGGAGGCAACGTCACGAACCTGGAGGTTGAGAAACAGCCAGGAGAGCCTGAGTGACAGAGCTGAAACTGGCTCCTCCACGGACTCTCAAGACCAAAGTGTTCTCAATGATGGTGGTACTGTCAGGAATGAGCAGGACTCTCGTGTGAGACCTCGCTCTGTAATCACAACAGAATCTCCAGTCTTTGAGGACAGAAAGAGCAATCTGTCAGAGTGTGAAAGGAAGCCACACAACCAGGTGCATGTCCTGGAAAGACATCTGAAGAGGTCTGCCAAGGTACGGCTGTCCCCAGTGCAGCCTGCAGGGCCTAGTCCTGCTTTAGAGAAGAAAGTTGCCTCAACCATTTCAAGTGGATTTTATCTCTTATAATATGATGTGCATAAATATTAATTATTTCACTAAGGATGAATTTAGTACTAGTTCTGCTTTGTAGGTAGAGCTTTTTTGAATTTGAATCTAAGTTGAATGGTGACAGAGAGGGGTTCATCTTATGAAAGGTAATCACAGTTAAATTACAAGGATGTATTTACCTAACAGGTGTGACTAGAGGTACTGGCTGAAGTCTTAAAAATGATCAGGAAGTGAACTTTGGTGTTTCCATTATCGTCTTTAACGTAAGAAATACTGCAGGAAAGTGTGAAGGACCTTAGATTAGGTTTCTACACAGTCTTAAAAGTAAAGAAATTGCATTTTGAATATTTTCCAAAACTAAAAAAAAAGGAAAAATTTGTCCCTCTTTATAAAAATATAGTTTTAACATTATATGCGTTATAATCTAAGGTCATACAAACTTAAACACCTAAAAAGGTTTCATGGATGGACTTCATTGGGGTGAAGAACAGGCAGTGAAAAGGATGAATTATGTCTTTTTCTAAATCTCATTAACTGGTTAGAAAACTAATACTGTAATTTAAAAGCATTAACCCTTGCTGTTTTTTTGTTTTTGCGTAGTCTGCTTTAGAAACGCTGTTTGTGTGGCTGGGAGGTACAAATACAGCAGAAAATCTCTTGTTTTTAAAAATAGTTGTGCCACCAAGGTCAAGAAAAGGTGCTTCCTAACACATTGATTTATTTTGACCAGTACCTTAGGCCCCAGATACTTCATGTTCATGCATGTAAACGTGCTCAAATCTTTAAAGGAAGAAGAGTGTTGAAAGGGATTAACACTGGATCAGAGAAAATGCTTGTTCAGGCTATTCTTTGACATGAGGATGAGTTGAAACAGGTCACAGTCTACAGTTTTTAAGCTTAATTTAACTTTAGTCAGCAACTTTTGATTTTTTTTTTTGTTAGGTAAGAACTTTGCTTTTACCTTCTATGCACCTTGCAAGTCAAATAAAACGTGAGTAAAAAGTACAGGTAGTGCTTTGGTGCCTCTCTTCCAGGAGTTTCCTGGAGGCAGGCAGCAGCATGCTGGAAAGTGGTTTCTTGTTCGGGGCCGAGGAGCTGGACAGGTACTTCCCCGACAGGCGTGGTGTAGGCATCTACGTCGTCACATGGAACATGCGAGGAGGAAAGGTAGGAGGAAGGTCTGGATCTGCATCATCTCGCACACTAAGCCCAGGGAACAACTGAGCTATAACCGAGCTTCTGTCCTTTTCAGTTCCATTCAGCCTGCTTGAATGATCTCCTCCTTCCAACAGACTCTGAATTTGCCAAAGATTTTTACATCATTGGGGTTCAAGAAGGCTGCCCTGACAAGTTGGGTTTGTCTGAAAGAATTGTCTTGTAATTTACTGCACAGTGGTTGTTGTGATCTTGGTTATATCAGTCTGTCTGTGTCTGCAGATGGGAGTGGGAGATCTGTCTTCAGGAGACTCTGGGACCTCACTACGTGATGCTGTACACAGCATCTCATGGAGTCTTGTACCTCAGTGTATTCATTAGGAGAGACCTCATGTGGTTCTGTTCAGGTCTGTTCTGCTTCACATAAAGAATCTATTTGTTCTCCAGATAATCTAGAATTATAGGCAAGACGTCTGCAGCTCCTTGGCTTGAGTTTAGGCCCCTCAAAAAGGTTTCAAAGATTTTCAATCACCTGGCGAGTTTTAAATCTACTCATTTATTCTGTTCAATGTCAAAATCCAGTAACAAAACTACCAGTTTTTTTCACAACAATTGTAGTTTTTTCAATTTCAAGAAGCTTGAGTACAAATTGTTCATTTTTTACAAGCGTTTTTCAAACCATTTGTCATCCATGGTTTATCAACAGTACTGTATTTCGTTTTGTATAATGTTTTTGCACACAATGTTTTTCATACAATGCTACCAAGGTGTTCATAAATACATCATATGCTATGTTAACATCATCAACATACACCGTTTTCCAATTTTGTTCCTGTAAATCGTGAATTAGATTATTCAAAGCCTTTTTTGATGTATTTATTATTTTTCTCCTTTTTGTATCTCCTTTTATATGGCAATGATGTTTACGATAAATTGTGAAAACTGGTAAGTGGTCACTTACATCAGTAATCAAAATTCCTCCCATTATCTCTGTAATAGTTATGTTTGTAAAGATGTTATCAGTTATAGTGGCACTGTGAGTAATTCTTGTCGGTTTAGATATTAATGGATACAGATTTAAACTATTCATTGAATTAATGAATGTATTGATGTTATTTGAGTCTGTATATTATATAAGTCGATATTGAAGTCTCCACACAAAAACACAGTTTTATTTTCATTCAACCTTTATTTAGTCAGGTAAATCTTATTGAACCTCATGGGCTCATTTACGAAAGCGACCTGCTAAAACTAAAGAACGATGAACAGCAATGGTAGAATTTCCTTAAACAATAAACAAACAATAAACAATAGAAAAACAAAAGAGAGAAAAAAAGAGAGAAAAAAAAGAGAAAAAATTATTAATACTATTATTAATACTCCCTTCCAGCATCTCCATGATTTGATCGGTGAATAGTTCTATATTTGACTCAGGTGATCGATATACACAACTTATCATTATATTTTTTGAATTAGTGTTTATTATTTCAATTGTAATCATCTCCATGAGATTTTCTACTATAACTGACATTTTGTCAATTTTTTTTTACATTTTATTTCATTATTTATAAATAGAGCCACTCCACCACCTTTTTTTTGTCTGTTCAAATAATAAAGTTCATACCCTTCAAATGTTAACACTGTTTATATTTTCATCATTAGACCTTTTTTCTGAGACAGCTATTACACTGAATGTTCTGTGTAATTGTTTTAAATAATTTGATAAATTTGCACTTAAACTTCTACTATTAATATGAATAACGGAAAGGTCATCTATTGTCCTGTTGATTTTGTTAAAGTGCTCTTCATTATAATATTCAGATTCATTGATTACTGGAAAGAAATTTGAACAAAACTGATAATCTACATCGTATAAGTTCAGAGTTCATTCGCTTGAATATGTACAAATCTTGCAAACCTCATCACTTCCACAATGGAAGCATATCAAAATTTGAAATGTGCAAACTAATATAAAAAAATCTGATAATAAAACATTTCTCCCCTTCACCTTTGCACAGAAACATCTGGAGAAATCAGCTGAAACACAAAACGTACAATTAAAAACCTCTAAAGAGAAATTTAAAGATGTTTGTATAAACTGTCTATTTTATTCATTACTTGTGTTTTTTTAACCATTGCCTTTGTTTTAAGTCAGCATTCGAATTATTAAAAAGACCATGCACACACACTCAAAAACCATATATTTAAGTAAACTTAATGTTTAATCATGATATATTTTTACTTCCTCTGATCAATTTGATGTGTGCTACTGACCTCTTGTCCAGGTCAGACTTTGGTTAAATAAAGAAATGTTGAAACGTTTAACTGAGATGGATGAAGGAGTGAGGTTTTAATATAAAATATGATCCGTGACAGTCGAGGAGAAAATAAACTAAAAGCAATCAAAAGATGTTCCATCCATCCATCCATCCATCTTCTTCCGCTTATCCGGGGTCGGGTCGCGGGGGTAGCAGCCTAAGTAGGGAGGCCCAGACTTCCCTCTCCCCAGCCACTTGGAGCAGTTCCTCCGGGGGAATCCCAAGGCGTTCCCAGGCCAGCCGAGAAACATAGTCCCTCCAGCGCGTCCTGGGTCTTCCTCTGGGTCTCCTCCCGGTGGGACGTGCCCGGAACACCTCACCAGGGAGGCGTCCAGGAGGCATCCTAACCAGATGCCCGAGCCACCTCAACTGGCTCCTCTCGATGTGGAGAAGCAGCGGCTCTACTCCGAGTCCCTCCCGGATGACTGAGCTTCTCACCCTATCTCTAAGGGAGAGTCCAGCCACCCTGCGGAGAAAACTCATTTCAGCCGCTTGTATCCGAGATCTTGTTCTTTCGGTCATAACCCAAAGCTCATGACCATAGATGAGGGTGGGAACGTAGATCGATCGGTAAATTGAGAGCTTTGCCTTTTGACTCAGCTCTCTCTTCACCACGACAGACCGGTACAGCGCCCGCTTCACTGCGGACGCTGCACCTATCCGCCTATCGATCTCACGCTCCAGTTTTCCCTCATTCGTGAACAAGATCCCGAGATACTTAAACTCCTCCACTTGGGGCAGGACCTCCTCCCCGACCCGGAGAGGGCATGCTACCCTTTTCCGGCTCAAGACCATGGCCTCGGATTTGGAGGAACTGATCCTCATCCCGGCCGCATCACACTCGGCTGCAAACCGCTCCAGTGAAAGTATTAATTTTATTTATTCATTTATGGAAAATTATGAAAGGTCTTTGTCTACTGAAGATTTTATTTTGCTTCTTTATTAACAGATTAACAATTATTGTTTATTAACAGATAACAATAATGCCAACAAAAACAGTTTGACACGTTATTTTCTGAGATGTGCAGGCAACACAACAAAAAACTTATAGCAACAAAATAAAACAGAATTATTTTAGTTTACACATCTCAGCTGTGTCTCCAACAAACTCCTCAATTTAAATGTTTTCTGCACAGATTTAGTAATAAAAAAAAATGTGTTAAAAATATCAACTGTTGTCTGTATTAATGTTTATGAAATGGAAGAGAAACATTTTTTAAATGTGCAATACAAAAATATGAAGAAAATAAAACAGAAATAAATCAGATCTGCATGTAAAAAGATGATGGGACAATAATGTCAACAAAAACTGTTGGGACACGTTGATCTCTGAGCAGTGGAGACAACACAACAAGAAACTTTCAGCAACAAACAAAATTATTTTAGTTTACAGATCTCAGCTGTGTCTCCATAATCGTACCAGAGATATATTCCAGCATGTAGTGGTCGAGTAAAGGAGGTCTGGACTTTGTGGAGGAGAGTCATGGTCTCAGAGACGCTGTAGAAAGACAGAACACCTGCTCTGTGATCCAGGTACACTCCAACTCTGGACCCAACATGACCTGAGATGGGAGTTCTGATGCTGTTGTGATAAAACTGATTATTGTTGTGATAAAACTGATTATTGTTGTTGTAATAAAGTAAAGCCCAGGATTTATCATTATCTCCAAATAAACTCTCCGTTTTATCAACATCCTTGTATGCGACTGCTACTCTACCTACAGTCCCTCCCAACTTCACCTCCCAGTAACAACGTCCAGTCAGACTCTCCTTACTCAGAATCTGACGACATGAAATGAATCTCTCTGGATGATCAGGATAAAACTGATCTTGTTGCATTAAAGTTACTTTTCTGTTCCCCTCAGATAATAACAGGTGTCTGTGAGCTGTGTTTGGATCCAGAGTGATGTCACATGAATATCTGAAGAAGTCAGCTCTGCTCTTTGGTTCTGGTTCTGACAGTAAACCTTCAGTCCCTCTCAGTGACATGTTTGTCCATGTGTCTCTCAGAATGTCCTCTAGTTTGTCTCTGAGCTGTGACACAGCTGCTGTCACATCTTCAAAGTATCTCAGAGGACCAACATTGATGCTGGATGAGTGTGGAGACTCACTGAGTGCTGACACTGACTGGTAGCTGTGGACAAACTGGTTGTGATCCTCTGTGTGTGAGAGCTGCTTCAGCTCAGCATCTTTCCTCTTCAGCTCAGTGATCTCCTGCTGCAGCTTCTCCTGAAGCTCTCCGACTCGACTGGCCTCAGTTTCCTGCTGGGATCTGATCTGCTGCTTCACTTCAGAGCTTCTTTTCTGGACGAGCCGGATCAGCTCACTGAAGATCTTCTCACTGTCCTCCACTGTTTGATCAGCAGAGACGTTGATGGCCTCCAGCTGCTGCTGAAGCAGCTTCACATCTGTCTCTCTGCCCTGGATTCTCTGCTGGATGTTCTCTCTCCTCACCTGGAGCTCCTTCTGCTTCTCTCTCCTTTCAGCTGCAGCTGAGACGATGTCGTGGCCTTTATGTTCATCCACCGTGCAGACATGACAGATGATCTGCTGATCAGTGCGACAGAACATCTTCATCACCTCATCGTGACGAGAGCAGATGTTCTCATGGAGCTTCTTGGAGGGCTCCACCAGCTGATGTTTCTTAAACTGAGCTACATCATAATGAGGCTGGACGTGTTCCTCACAGTAAGAGACCAAACACATCAAACAGGACTTGATGGCTTTTAGTTTTCTTCCAGTGCAGACATCACAGGCCACATCTTCAGGTCCAGCATAGCTGTGATCAGCAGGAGCAGCTTGGAGTCCACTCGTCTTCAGCTGCTCAACTAAAGCTGCTAACATGAAGCTTTTCTCCAGAACAGGCCTCGGTGTGAAGGTCTTCCTGCACTGAGGGCAGCTGTGGATCTTCTTCTGATCCTCTCCATCCCAGAAGTCTTCAATACACTTCATGCAGTAGCTGTGTCCACAGGAAGTAGTCACCGGATCCTTCAGTAGATCCAGACAGATGGAACAAGAGAAACTTTCTCTGTCCAGCCGAATTCTTTTCTGAGCCATTTCACCTCTCAGCGTCTGTGGAAGTTTAATACATTTTACATTCAGTTTGAATAAATTTAGCATATTTATACAAATTAATCCCATTAAGCCTCTGGGACTCATTTACCAGAGCATGCGCGTAGGCAAGGGGGGTTCGGGGGGTTCGAACGAACCGCCCACTTTTAAAGGAGCAGTTGACAGTGCTGAATTGATGTGGCTGGATAGCTCAACTGATAAAGCCTCCGCCTTCAGTCCCAAAGGTCGTGAGATCGAGTCCCGCATGGTACAACATTTTTTTTTTTTTTTATTCATTCCAAATTAAAAAAGCACAAGAAAACTATTTACAAAACAGCAAGGAATAAAACAATGCATTAAATGAAAGGAATCAGACGAAGAAAATAATCTTATCTGCCCCTTCTCAAACTATTTTTTTTTTCAAACACTTGATTCAAACAACTAATTTTACATTTGTCTTTTATTGGATAAAAAAAGTAGTTAATATGCGCCTGTGAAGAAAGAAGAATGTGTTAACCACAGGCTGTGGTTAACACATTCTTCTTTTTTTATCCAATAAAAGAGTGTTTGGAAAAAAAATAGTTTGAGAAGGGGCAGATAAGATTATTTTCTTCGTCTGATTCCTTTCATTTAATGCATTGTTTTATTCCTTGCTGTTTTGTAAATAGTTTTCTTGTGCTTTTTTAATTTGGAATGAATAAAAAAAAAAAAAAATGTTGTACCATGCGGGACTCGATCTCACGACCTTTGGGACTGACGGCTGAAGCTTTATCAGTTGAGCTATCCAGCCACATCAGTTCAGCATTGTCAACTTCTCCTTTAAAACGAACCGCCCCCCACAAAATTCTGGCTACGCCCATGCAGAGAGACCTGAATTATAAACGAAGAGTGATGACAACAATGGACAACGACAACAACAGACAATCATAAAGGATGTGTACAAATTAAAATTAAACAGCAAACTCATAGTAAGCAAAGTCAACAAAAAAACTTTCTTTAATCTCTATCCTGAATCATGCTCAATGAAGCATTTTCGCTTCATTTTAGCGTGGTCTTGTCACTAGACAAAGAATAAAGAACAAAGAATAAACCTTAAAATAACTTCAGGAGTATGTACATTTTACATGCAACATATACAGTATACAGATAAGCAGCACATTAGCATGAAGCACCACAGATGACTCACCTCACTGCCCGTGTTGCTAGCTGGAGATTTCCTGCAGCCTTCGTTGTGACACACCTTCATAAAGATGTAAGAAACAGTGTAAGCATCACACACAAAAATACACCAATCTTTTATCCTTCTCATCAGTGCAAGGAAACTTACAAGTTGTCTGCTCAAGCTCTACTCGTCGTTACTTGCGCGCACTTATATTGTTTTTACCGCTGAATAAACCAAGTAGAACGTAACATCCGCCTTGACGTAACATACGTGGAAGGGGGGCGTGAAGGGACAAATTACCTACTACTTGGACAGAAAAGCAAGCCCAAATAAGCGACTCAACGCCCAAATAAGCTCAAGACCCGCGGCTCACCGATTTTATAAACGAGTACAGAAAAAATACCAAGCCCAATGTCGCAACAAAAAAAAACTGTCTGAGCTCACGTCACGTGTTTTTGTAGAGAATGAGGCGTGTCTTCTTTTTCTTCTTCTTGGGTTTATTGGCGGTTGGCAACAAACTGTTAGTCTCATTACCGCCACTTATTGGTCTGGAGTGTGATTCGTCATGGCATTTTTTTTTT
>JBBPBX010029373.1:0-23337 GCA_038048925.1 Garcialebias charrua | reverse complement strand
ACCTATACTATCTGTAGATAGTATAGGATAGTGTAGATAGTATAGGATGTAAATAGATCCTACCTATCTGTTGGAGTCAGTCTCCCCACCATCACAGACATTTACACCTCCAGATGCAGGAAAAGAGCCACCTGCATCATGAAAGACCTCACTCATCCAGCACACTCACTCTTTGCCCCACTCCCCTCAGGACGGAGGTTGAGGAGCATCAAGTGTAGAACCACTAGACTGAGGAACAGCTTCTACCCTGAGGCTGTTAGACTCATGAATAAATAAAAATAAAATAAAAAATAAACACTGCAAAATATCACATCATACTGATGCTGATCTGTTTTCTTGTTGCTGTATTCATCTGTGTTCATCTGTGACCATCTGCTCATACAAACTCATGTTCGTGCTGCTGTTTATTCCCACTATATTAAGCTTAGTGTATTACTAGTTGATGCTTTTCTTAGTTAGTTCTAGATGTTATTACTGTTTTTCTCTTTCATTTGTTGTTGGATGTAACTGGGACCTCGTGTACATAATCTCGTTTTCATCTCATGTACCACATGCGGTGCAAATGACAATAAAGACTCTCTGACTCTCTGACTCTGATACATATAAAAAATATAACCTTAACCATAACCTTATATTCTACCTATCTATACCATACACGCTTTAACAAACACAAACACACCTGCTATAATTAAATTCTATGAAATCATTTTGTTTTCTTTAAAAACACAATAACTTTAACTCAGTATGTTTACTCTCCAAATTCGTCCTCAAAATATCTAATAAATTTACTTTTTCCTTTATACCTTCAACCTCTCTCCTCATGTATCTTCTTCTTCTTCTTTCGGCTTTTCCCTTTTCAGGGGTCGCCACAGCGAGTCATCCTCCTCCACCTCACTCTGTCCTCTGCATCCTCTGTCCTCACTCCAACTACCTTCATGTCCTCTCTAACTGCATCCATATATCTCCTCTTTGGCCTCCCTCTTTGTCTTTTTCCTGGCAGCTGCATTTCTAACATCCTTCTACCAATATACCCACTGTCCCTCCTCTGGACATGTCCAAACCATCTCAGTCTGGCCTCCCTAACTTTATCTCCCAGTTGTTCAACATGTGCTGTACCTCTGATTATCTCATTCCTGATCTTATCCATCCTTGTCACTCCTAAGGAGAACCTCAGCATCTTCATTTCTGCTACTTCCAGTTCTTTCTCCTGTCTTTTTGTCAATGACACTGTCTCCAGACCATACAACATAGCTGGTCTCACCACTGTCTTGTAAACTTTTCCTTTGACCTTTGCTGACACCTTTTTGTCACAAATCACTCCTGAAACTTTTCTCCATCCACTCCATCCTGCCTGGACTCTCTTTTTCACCTCTTTACAGTTGAAGAGAGGAAAGCTCTACAGAGAGTGGTGAAGGCTGCACAGAAGTCTGTTGGAGTCAGTCTCCCCACCATCACAGACATTTACACCTCCAGATGCAGGAAAAGAGCCACCTGCATCATGAAAGACCTCACTCACCCAGCACACTCACTCTTTGCCCCACTCCCCTCAGGACGGAGGTTGAGGAGCATCAAATGTAGAACCACTAGACTGAGGAACAGCTTCTACCCTGATAAATAAAAATAAAATAAACACTGCAAAATATCACATCATGCTGATGCTGATCTGTTTTCTTGTTGCTGTGTTCATCTGTGACCATCTGTGACCATCTGCTCATACAAACTCATGTTCGTGCTGCTGTTTATTCCCACTATATTAGGCTTAGTGTATTACTAGTTGATGTTTTTCTTAGTTAATTCTAGATGTTATTACTGTTTTTCTCTTGCATTTGTTGTTGGATGTAACTGGGACCCCGTGTACATAATCTCGTTTTCATCACATGTACCACATGCGGTGCAAATGACAATAAAGACTCTCTGACTCTGACTCTGACTCTAACACAGTCCCCATTTTCCTGGACAGTGGACCCCAAGTACTTGAAGTCCTGCACCTTTGTGACCTCTGATCCTTGTAGCCTCACTGTTCCACCAGCCTCCCTCTCATTCACACACATGTACTCTGTCTTACTACGGCTGACTTTCATTCCTCTTCTTTCAAGTGAATACCTCCACCTCTCCAAGTTCTCTTCCACCTGTTCCCTGTTCTCACCACATATCACAATGTCATCTGCAAACATCATAGTCCATGGGGATTCCTGCCTGACCTCATCTGTTAGTCGGTCCATCACCAGAGCAAACAAGAAGGGGCTCAGAGCCGATCCTTGATGCAATCCCACCTCCACCTTGAAGCTATCTGTCACTCCTACAGCACATCTCACCACTGTCCTGCTGTCTTCATACATGTCCTGTACCAGTCTAACATACTTTTCTGCCACTCCAGATTTCCTCATGCAATACCACACCTCCTCTCTTGGCACCCTGTCATATGCTTTTTCTAAATCCACAAACACACAATGGAGTTCTTTCTGACCCTCTCTGTACTTCTCTATCAACATCCTCAAAGCAAAGATGGCATCTGTGGTGCTCTTTCTTGGCATGAAACCATACTGCTGCTCACAGATAGTCACCTCTTGTCTAAGCCTTCCTTCCACAACTCTCTCCCAGATCTTCATCGTGTGGCTCATCAACTTAATTCCCCTGTAGTTGCTACAACTCTGTACATCACCCTTGTTCTTAAAAATGGGAACCAGCACACTTCTTCTCCATTCTTCAGGCATTTTCTCACCCTCAAATATTCCATTAAATATTTGAGTCAAAAACCTCACTGCCATCTCTCCAAGACATTTCCAAACCTCCACTGGTATGTCATCAGGTCCTACTGCCTTCCCCTTCTTCATTCTTTTCAGAGCTTTCCGGACTTCACCCTCACTAATCTTTCCCACTTCCTGGTCCACAGTTTCTATGACCTCCACTCTTCTTTCTCTTTCATTCTCTTCATTCATTAGCTCCTCAAAGTAATCCTTCCATCTTCCCATCACACTCTCCTCACTTGTTAGAACATTCCCATCTTTAATAAGCCTAACCTGCTGCACATCCTTTCCAGCCTGATCCCTCTGTCTTGCCAATCGGTACAAGTCCTTCTCGCCCTCTTTAGTGTCCAGTCTCCCATACAACTCATTGTACGCCCTCTGCTTTGCCTTAGCTACTTCCCTCTTTGCTCTATGTCCCATCTCCTTATATTCCTGTCTCCTCTCTTCAGTCCTCTCACTGTCATATTTCTTCTTGGCTAATCTCTTTCTTTGAATGGCGTCCTGCACTTCACTATTCCACCACCAGGTTTCCTTATCATCCATTCTCTGTCCAGATGACACACCAAGTACCTTCCTACCTGTCTCTCTAATTACTGTTGCTGTAGTAGCCCAGTCACTTGGAAGCTCTTTCTTACCACCCAGAGCCTTTAACAGCTCGTCTCTGAATTTCTCACAACATTCTTCAAAGTCAAAGTCAAAGTCAAAGTCAACTTTATTGTCAGATCTGCAATATGTACTGTACAGGACATACACAGGACCGAAATTGCGTTTCTCTCAGTCCCTCGGTGCAACAGTAAACATCTAAACATTGAAACACTGAAACATATAATAATTGACATAAGCATAAAATACATTAAATGCATAAAATACATAAAATACATTCTTCCTTCTTTAGCTTCCACCATTTGGTCTTCTTCTCTGATTTTACTCTTTTTCTCTTCTTCGCAACAACAGTCATTCTACACACAACCATCCGATGCTGTCTGGCCACGCTCTCCCCTGCCACAACCTTACAGTCTCCAATCTCCCTCAGGTTTCCTCTTCTACACAGAATGTAGTCGACCTGCGTACTCCTTCCTCCACTCTTATAGGTCACTCTATGTTCCTCCCTCTTTTGGAAATAGGTATTGACTATAGCCATTTCCATTCTCTTGGCAAAATCCACCACCATCTGTCCTTCCTGGTTTCTTTCCTTGACACCAAACCTACCCATCACTTCCTCATCCCCTCTGTTTCCTTCACCAACATGTCCATTCAGGTCTGCTCCAATCACCACTCTTTCCTCCCTGGGAATACTCTCTATCACTTCATCCAAATCTTTCCAAAATGTATCTTTCTCCTCCCCATCACATCCAACCTGTGGTGACTATGTTTAGCATCAGACCTTTTACTTCTACCTTCAGACACATCACCCTATCTGACACTCTCTTCACCTCTCTTCTCTCTCCTCATGTATCTTCTCTCTTTTTCATATTTACTACATTCTAATATTACATGTTCTATTGTTTCCTATTTTTCACAATGTTCACTTTTACCAGTACTGTATTGTGCTTTTGAATTTTAAAAAGTGTACATGTATAATTAAGTCCTGTATGACCAAATGTCAACCTTGTTGAATGAGGCGTGTCATCAGAACCTCCATGGGGAGAAAAAAGAAACTCAGGAAGAAGGGGTGGAGGAAGAGGAGGAAAAGGAGGAGCTGGCGGAATCACAGCTGTTTCTGTGGATCTAACAACTTTCACAGCAATGTTTTATTTCTTTTAACATAAGCCGAAGTTTAGCTCTATGTAAAAATTTTATGTTTGAATGTTTTATTATTTTTTTCATTACAGTTTTCTTAGATCCATCCATTATCTTTTACCTTCTTCTTCTATTTTGTGTCACGGGGGTTGCTGGTGCCCATGTCCAGCAATCACTGTGCGACAGGCGGGGTACACCCTGGACAGGCCGCAAGTCCATCACAGTTTTCTTAAATATTGACCATCATAAGAAAATGTTTAATAACTGTTGTTCCCATTTCTACTCACAATAGTTCGTTTGGGTATTTGCTACTAGCCTGAGACCCAGAGGAGACATTCTTGTCACATGGCTGAAATTCCTGGTAGGTGTGAAAATGACTGGGTTTTAAACATAAGTTTTTGAAAGTTGAAATCTGAGACCTCGTGGTTCAATTTTTATTCATTCATTCAACCTTTATTTATACAGGTTAATCCCATTGAGCCTCTAGTACTCATTGCAAGAAAGACCTTAATTTTAACATAGAGTTCAATTCAGTTTAATTATATAGCACCAAGTCACAAATGGTAAATTAGCTTATTTATACAGCGCTTTCCAGCCCCCTGTGAGGAGCCCCAACGCGCTTTACAATACCAACCATCCACCCATTCATACACACAGTCATACAACAGAAGTCATATCAGGGCAATGAACAGAAACATTCCTATATACAGTGCCTTGCAAAATTATCCGGCCCCCTTGAACTTTTCAACCTTTTGCCACATTTCAGGCTTCAAACATAAAGAAATAAAATTTTAAAATTTTGTGAAGAATCAACAAGTGGGACACAATTGTGAAGTGGAATGAAATGTATTGGATATGTCAAACTTTTTTAACAAAAAAAAAAAACTGAAAAGTGGGGCGTGCAATATTATTCGGCCCCTTTACTTTCAGTGCAGCAAACTCACAAGTTCAGTGAGGATCTGTGAATGATCCAATGTTGTCCCAAATGACTGATGATGATAAATATAATCCATCTGTGTGTAATCAAGTCTCCGTATAAATGCACCTGCACTGTGATAGTCTCAGGGTTCTGTTCAAAGCACAGAGAGCATCATGAAGACCAAGGAAAACACCAGGCAGGTCCGAGATATTGTTGTGGAGAAGTTTAAAGCCTGATTTGAATACAAAAAGATTTCCCAAGTTTTAAGCATCCCAAGGAGCTCTGTGCAAGCAATCATATTGAAATGGAAGGAGTATCAGACCACTGCAAATCTACCAAGACCCAGCCGTCCCTCTAAACTTTCATCTCGAACTAGGAGATCAGGGATGCAGCCAAGAGGCCCATGATCACTCTGGATGAACTGCAGAGATCTACAACTGAGGTGGGAGAGTCTGTCCATAGGACAACAATCAGTCGTACACTACACAAATCTGGCCTTTATGGAAGAGTGGCAAGAATAAAGCCATTTCTCAAAGATATCCATAAAAAAGTGTTGTTTAAAGTTTGCCACAAACCACCTGGGAGACACACCAAACATGTGGAAGAAGGTGCTCTGGTCAGATGACACCAAAATCAAACTGTCTGGCCACAATGCAAAACTATATGTTGGGCGTAAAAGCAACACAGCTCACCACACTGAACACACTGTCCCCACTGTCAAACATGGTGGTGGCAGCATCATGGTTTGGGCCTGCTTTTCATCAGCAGGGACAGGAAAGATGGTCAGAATTGATGGGAAGATGGATGGGGCCAAATACTGGACCATTCTGGAAGAAAACCTGTTTGAGTCTGCAAGAGACCTGAGACTGGGACGGAGATTTATCTTCCAACAAGACAATGATCCAAAACATAAAGCCAAATCTACAATGGAGTGGTACACAAATAAACATATCCAGGTGTTGGAATGGCCAAGTCAAAGGTCAGACCTGAATCCTTTCGAGAATCTGTGGAAAGAGCTGAAGACTGCTGTTCACAAATGGTCTCCATCCAACCTCACTGAGCTCGAGCTGTTTTGCAAGGAAGAATGGGCAAAAATTTCAGTCTCTCGATGTGCAAACTGATAGAGACATACCCCAAGAGACTGGCAGCTGTAATTGCAGCAAGAGGCGGCGCTACAAAGTATTAACGCAAGGGGGCCGAATATTACTGCACGCTCCACTTTTCATTTTTTAAATTTGTTAATAAAGTTTGGCACATCCATTACAATTCATTCCACTTCACGATTGTGTCCCACTTGTTGTTGATTCTTCTCAAAAAATTATAATTTTATATCTTTATGTTTGAAGCCTGAAATTGTCACGACCTCCATTTGTCATAGTTTATCTTCCCCTGCTTTGTAATGCCTATCACCCATCCTCCAGCTCAAGCCTGTTCCCTGCACTCCATGCCACGCCTCCCAGCAATCAGCAATGATTCCACTCACCTGTTCAGCCAGCTAGTTCACCTGCTCTGCACCCTTTAAAAGCTGCATTCTCACACTCCACAAGTGCTGAATTATTACACCTTTCATGGTCCCTGATTTTGAAGCCATCATAGTTTCCTGTTTCATGCCACAGACTGGATTACATGTACCTTGCCTAGTTTTGACCTCACGCCTGCACTACGGATTCTTTGCCTTGCCTGCCCCTCTTTGGATATTGTCTGCCTCTCTGACCATGGTAACGACCCTGACTGTTTTAGAAGAGTGGACTCCCACCTTTACCCTGACCCATCTCTCCAGCTACCAGCAGTAAATGAAAACTGTTCACAGCAAGTAGTTATCCCGCGCCCGTTTCTGTCCCTCTTCCTGTTTCATGTATCCTCGCCTCATTGATTTCCTGGTTCTGACGTCTCGCCTGCCTGCACACCTGCCTCTGCCTTCTCCCTCTCGGACTGTCGTTTGCTGGATTAATGACTGACGCTGGATCGCCTGACTTCGTCTCATCGCCTGTCCTTATTTGGATCATCTGCTCTCCTGCGTCCTGGTGTGTTCCTTCATCTGCTGGATTACGTCACGCCTCGCTGCGGCCGGCTGTTTTCCTTCACCGGCATCAGCCCCTCCCCGCAGTGGACCTGATCAGCTGGAGTTTCTCCCCGCTGGACCTGATCAGCTGGAGTTTCTCCCCGCTGGACCTGATCAGCTGGAGTTTCTCCCCGCTGGACCTGATCAGCTGGAGTTTCTCCCCGCTGGACCTTGATCAGCTGGAGTTTCTCCCCGCTGGACCTGATCAGCTGGAGTTTCTCCCCGCTGGACCTGATCAGCTGGAGTTTCTCCCCGCTGGACCTGATCAGCTGGAGTTTCTCCCCGCTGGACCTGATCAGCTGGAGTTTCTCCCCGCTGGACCTGATCAGCTGGAGTTTCTCCCCGCTGGACCTGATCAGCTGGAGTTTCTCCCCGCTGGACCTGATCAGCTGGAGTTTCTCCCCGCTGGACCTGATCAGCTGGAGTTTCTCCCCGCTCGGAAAACCCATCCATCTGTGAGACGGTTAGTGGTTATTTCTCATTGACTGTTAAATATTAGTTTTCACCATCAGACCACTAACCGTTCTCCTCATCCTACAGACTCGTTCCAGCCAGTGGTCCCTGATCGACACCCGAGCCAATCAGAGCAGAACAAAGAAAATAAAAACTTTGATTTAATTGACTAAACTTTTGTGGTGATTTTGGTCCGGTCATTTTGGGTTCGTGACAGATGTGGCAAAAGGTTGAAAAGATCAAGGGGGCCGGATAGTTTCGCAAGGCATAAAAGTCAGAGTCATAGATTCTTTATTGTCATTCGCACCACATGTGATCGAATGAGATTATGTGCAGGGTCCCAGTTACACCCAAAAATGAAATATAAAAGAAAAACAGTAAAAAGATCTAAGATATGAACTAAGAAAAACATTAATAAAAATACACTAAGCACTAATATCATAAAAACATTATTTCGAACAGCAGCACGAACATGAGTCTGTATGAGCAGATGAGCACAAATGAACACAGCAACATGAAACAGATCAGCAGCAACATGAAACAGATCAGCAGCAACATGAAGTGATTTTTCAGTGATTAAGCTAGATTCATACTCGACGTGTCGCGCGGCGCGCGAGGGTGCACGCTCCAAAAGTGATGTAATTTCACAGTCCCCGCCCCTGCGCGTTGGCCCCGCGCGTGGGATTAGCGCGTGTCGTGCACCTCTGAATTTTTGAAACTCCGCAAGCCTATGCGCGCGCGGTGGGCGCTACGATTTGATTGAGGTCCCCACTGACAGCCTTCACGCCGGAGCCTGCAGCTGTTTGCGCCACTGTGGTCGTGGAGACGGAGTCGCGACGCATGGAGGAATGTTTTGTGACACAAAATGTATTAAATTCTCCTTCGTTCCTGATCTGGAGTCGGACTTTTTGTTTTTTCGCCAAAAGTCACGTGATCGCTTTCTCCTCCGATGACTCCATGCATTAAAACCGCAAATAAAGACAACAGTTCAGCACGCGAGCGGAAAGCTATTTGTTTTTGTTGTGTGATTTCAAACAGTTCTTCTTCTACAGTAGATTTCTTCTTCTACACCTTTCTTGCAACATATGTACAGGTTTTAGAGGGTACTGCCTCCTGCTGGTCCGTAAAAGAACAGCACTTTGCCATGCTCCGCCGTGCGTCAACCATAAACACAGAGGCAACACTATAAACGCATTTCGCCGCACGGCACAGTGCACGTGCAGCGCGCGTGCTCCAGCCTGCGGACCAAAGCGCAAGTCTAACTCAGCCTTCATACTGGTTATTTATTCATGAGTCTAACAGCCTCAGGGTAGAAGCTGTTCCTCAGTCTAGTGGTTCTACATTTAATTCTCCTCAACCTGCCTTGAGGGGAGTGGGGCAAAAAGTGTGTGTGCTGGGTGAGTGGGGTCCTTCATGATGCAGGTGGCTCTCTTTCTGCATCTGGAGGTGTAGATGTCTGTGATGGTGGGGAGACTGACTCCAACAGACTTCTGTGCAGCCTCCATGCCACACGTTGATGCTGGAGCACAGGATGCTCACCACTGCACACCTGTAGAAGGAGGTGAGGGCCGAGCTTCTCAGACCAGCTCACATCAGCCGTCTGAGGAAGTAGAGTCTCTGATGACCTTTCTTGATCAGGCTGGTGGTGTTGTTGCTCCAGCTGATGTTATTGTTCATGTGTACACCCAAGTACTTGTTGCTGGAGACCACTTCCACTGCAGATCCTCTTATGTTCAGTGGGGTGTGGGTGTGTTTGTTCCTTCTGAAGTCTACAATCATCTCCGTTGTCTTCTTCACATTGATGTGAAGGTTATTCTTCTTGTACCAGTTCTCCAGGTGTTCCTCCTCCTGCCTGTAGCTGAACTCATCATTGTTTGTGATGCATCTCACCACTGCTGTATCATCTGCAAACTTTAACACTATTTGTCTGAGGATCAGACTGCCCTGAATTTAACTCCATCCATTTTTATTAGTTTCTTGATTTTGTGCTTTTGGCTGTTAAAACCAGGTTTTGTTGTAAATTATTTGTTGACCACACGGGGGCGCTGTAACAAATATTCGCCTCAGAGAGTGTCATGGCAACAAAAACAACAAAATCTGTGTCTGTAAACGTTGCTAAGGAAGTTATGGAGAGATTTTAAAACAAGCGATCTGAGGCCAACGGTGAACTGAAGGTAAATCTTTTTTTTAAACTGTGAAATAATTATTGATTTCAGAAATTTAAAAATGACCGATGTCAGCAAATGATCTAGACGACAGAAAACAAGTTCCGGTTTGATTGCTAGTTAGCTCAGCTAGCTGTGTGGGTTTTAAGATGCTGCTATGTTAGCATTTAGCTCTTTGATAACTACAGCAGAATAGAAACGTTGGTTACGTACTGTAACCCCAGATTCTATGAATATTGGCGGACCCTTTTAGCTCTGCCTATTGGATACCTCTCCGTGTCAGCGTCATACTGAATAACCTTTTAGTCCACGCCCACCTACAGTGTGGGCCCGCCCCGTGTGTACTTAAGTCCACCACATGGAAGGAACTGCCTCGAACAGCTCATCATTCAGCCGTTCAAGAGCCAGTGGGGCCCACAGCTAAAGGGCTCCGCCAATACTCATAGAATCTGGGGTTACAGTACGTAACCAACGTTCTATTTTGTATTGGCTTCCGCCCTTTAGCTCCGCCTATTGAATAAAGGGTGAAGCAGGATATAGTCCATGCCCCACTGGGTCCAGCCCAAGCATGAGGCCCCTGCTCACCCAAACACAGCAACCCATCTCCTTCCTTGTACGTCACACGTACGTCCTACGTCACGACGCACCAGAGGAGGGCGCTGGTGATTGGTGGATGAGCCTGCAGGCCTGCACTGCAGCCTTACAGGCGTGTGACAGCTGCCACCGCAGCATCACAAACGTTGTTTATATTGTTTTGTGGTTGTTAGGTTTTTGTGTGTGTGTGTTTTTTTTAATGATTTGTAACAACGCCAGAGGTTAGAACAGACCTTGGCGGTGACCCCCAACAGGGGAACATAACTGACTCTGAACTATGTTAAGATAGACTTAAAAGTCAGTAACAATAAAAACAAACCTCAGTCCCAGAGCCCTGAGACTGATGGCAACACTCACACATCCTGCACAGACGCAGATGGAGTGGCAGAACACCACATGAATGCTTTACCCTGCTAATCCATAACTCCCAGGACTGAGTTAGTCATGGAGAGGCCCGACATGTCACAAAGATAATATTTTATGAACGAGCAGGGCGTGGCCCACGAGGCCACCAAACAAATATCACTTACTGTCATCCCACCATGTAAAGCTGCAGAAGACGCCATCGCCCGCATAGAATGAGCACGTAGCGTCTGAAGAGGTTCTACTCCACACGTTCTGTATGCTTCTGAGATGGCTTCACACAGCTAGTGTGAGAGTCGCTGGGATGACAAAGCTCGCCCCACAGAGCTGTCCCTGTAGTGGATAAACAAACTCTGGGACTGACGTAGACTGGCCGTTCGTGACACATAACATTTTAGTGCATGGACGGGGCACAACAAATGATGTTTGGCTTCCTCTTCTGAAGTGTGAGGAGGAAGATGGAACCCATTTAGGATAATTCGCCTTGATTTAAATGCACTGTTTATGCATTTTGGCATAAAAACCGGATTAGGCCTTAAAGTGGCAGAGCTTCCATCTTGTTGGATTTGTAAACATGATGGGGCCACAGACAGTGCACAAAAATCACTCACTCTCTTCGCTGACGTGAGCGCCAGTAAGAGTGCAGTTTTGAGTGACAGAAACTTCAGTGACACTTCGCTCAAGGGTTCAAAGGGAGCTTTGAGCAAAGCGCGTAAAACCAGGGGTAGGTCCCACTGAGGTGCGAGGTCACGCATCACTGGTTTACGTCTGCGCACACCTTGCAGAAACCGTTTCAACAGCGGGTGATTAAATAATGTCCTGTCACTAAAACCCTCGTGACACTAGGAAATAGCTGCAGCATACACTTTAATGGTGTTGTAAGCTAAATTCCTCTCTAGCAACAGCTGCGGGAATGACAACACGCAGCCCAACTCACATGATGTGGCGTTGACACCTTTCTCAGCGCACCAGCACTGCAGTGGCGGCTGGTGTTTTTTTAAAATGGGGGGACACAATCTAGTGGTCATGAGTCAGCACGAACATGAGTCTGTGAGCAGATTAATGTCTGTAGTAGTTTTGTAATTTTTATTAATAATAAATTTGTAAACCTGAATATCTCTCACCCATAGCATATTTCTGAATTAACTCCTTTTGCTCTCTACAGAGACTGAGGAACAGCTTATACCCTGAGGCTGTTAGACTCATGAATCTCTAACCAGAAGAATCACTGTGAAATATCACATGTTGCTACAAATCTGTTTCATGTTGCTGTGTTCATTTGTGTTCATCTGCTCATACAGACTCATGTTCGTAATGCTGTTTGGAGTAATGTTTTCTATGATATTAGTGCTTAGTGTTTAGTTGATGCTTTTCTTAGTTCATATCTTAGATGTTATTACTGTTTTTCTTTTACTTTTTATTGTTGGGTGTAACTGGGACCCTGTGTACATAATCTTGTTTCATCACATATACCACATGAGGTGCAAATGACAATAAAGATTCTCTGACTCTCTGATTTAGGGCTTTTTCAATTATGCTAAATATGAAAAGGTGGGTTTTGGCACCTTTCTCTTCCATATAAATAATAAAATATTGGGCATGGACAATATTTATTTTTCCTAGTAGTCAAGAGAATAGGAATGGCTATTAGTCAGCTTTCTAATTATTTAACATATAACAACTACTGTATTTATTTTATGAGTATATGTGTACATTTAATAGCAACAATTCAAATTCACATTGCACTTGTAAAGATGTAACTAGTTCTCCTCACTTTTTCACAATATAGAACTACTATGATGAAAAACATTGTAAAAAACCTACATCATTCATTTAGCTTCTCTCACCTCTGTACTGTAGCTGACTGTCCTCTTCTTCAAGATGTCCTCCTGAAACCAGAACTGCACAGTGTCTCCTGCTCCTGCAACAAAGCAAAACCAAAGTAAGAGTCTTTATAACCATCAATCATCCATCAAGATCAAGACCTGCTTCACTTATCTAATATCCTCTCCTGTCCATCCACAGCTCGCTCAACTCCCTTTTTCCTGGAAAGAAAATAGACACTTATTTTTGTAACAGTTTTTTGTCTGTCCTTCGGTTCTTTCACAATGAATAAATCCTTCTGTTGCTTTGTTACTTTATGTATCCTCCTGTGATTTTATCTTCAAATGGTGTCCCTATTGAGTTTGTTGATTCCTATAAATATCTGGGTATCCTGATCGATTCACATCTCTCTTTTAAACTCCACGTGGAAAACCTAGTGAAGAAACTGAAAGTTAAACTGGGTTTCTTTTTCAGAAACAGATCATGTCTATCACTGAATGTTAGGAAACGCCTTGTATCTGTGACTTTCCTTCCCTCCATTGATTACGGTGACATTCTCTACATGAATGCTCCTACAAGCACCCTGCGGATGTTGGATGTTGTCTATCATGGTGCACTAAGATTCATAACTGGTTGTGATTATCGTACCCACCACTGCACCCTGTATTCACTGGTTAACTGGACATCATTAACCTCACGCAGACTCTTCCACTGGTACATTTTCATCTTCAAATCACTTCTTGGTCTGCTGCCCTCATACATCTCCTCCTACATGTCTTTGCGTGAGTGCAGCTACAGCGTGCGCTCTCAGGACATGATTACCTGCAGTGTTCCGTCAGTGAGGACTGAACTTGGAAAAAGGGCCTTCTCCTACTCTGCTCCTGCTTCATGGAATATCTTACAAAAAGATCTGAAGCTCTCGACCTTGACTTCTCTAAATGGTTTTCAGAATCTGTTGGAATCCTGGCAAAAACCAATGCAGATTTGTTCCTGTCTTTGATTTTATACATATACCTTATAATGTTTTGCTAGTTTTTTGATACTTTGTTAAAAAAAAAAATATATATATATATATATATATATTTTTTTTTTTCTCTCTTTTGTTTTCTATTGTTTATTGTTTGTTTGTTTATTGTTTAAGGAAATTCTACCATTGCTGTTCATTGTTCTTTAGTTTTAGCAGGTCGCTTTCGTAAATGAGCCCATGAGGTTCAAAAGATTTACCTGACTAAATAAAGGTTGAATGAATGTATAGCTTTGAAACAACAGCACAACTTATAACTGAAAGTGAGGGGTGGAACAGAGCCACGTTTATTCATTATTCACTCAGATTTATTCATCATGAATTATGACTCCATTACTGCTGCTTAAACAAAAAGAGAACTGTTAACAACAGACTCTCTGAGGAGTAAAGTTCATGAGTTGACAAGAGTCGTCAGACGTTCAGGTTTATAACTAGCAGCAACTTTTATAATCATGTACACCACACACCGTTCATAAACACAGCTAACAAGCTAGCGTAGCATGTGACAGACAGCACCAGCTGTTAAACACGTTACGCTCCCAGTACGTTCATGTCTGTGCATTTTATTAACTCGTTGATCACTTACCTATGTGTGCAGTACGGCAAGAAGGCAAACTAATAATTACTGCTGTTACAATTTTCCACGTAGCTTGAGGTGTGTTGTCAGCTGAGCTCTCAGGTCCTCTCTCCACACAAGACCCCACGAGTGTAAACAAACTCACATGCAGAGTCTCTCTCTCTCTCTGCCTGACCAAGATGATGCGGGAGTGCTGCAACTCTTTTTTTTAATGAGCTGACAGCTACGTGTAAATAATATTTCAATAAGGCATGCATTAATGACTGCCGTTAAAATTGTCCACATAGCGCCGGTCCCATAATATTCATACATAGTCTGATAACGGTTGGCTTTTATTTTCACAAAGAAACAGATACTTTTAATTAAAAGTTGTGAGGCATATCAGTCAGAAATGGCAAATAGGCATTAGATAAAGGGCTTTCAATGACCTTACCTGAGCAGCTCTGTTCCCCGAGGGAGAAAAAAAAACGGAAACACGTATCGGCAGGTCGTGGGTACAGCCTCGCATTGTACGTACTCCAGGGCGGTGAAATATGCGCGCCGCCCAGCGACTTTACATTATTTTGCAATGATGTGGAATGAATGCACATGCGCGATTGATAATGAGAGTCTACGGATAAGAGCCGTGCGCCCGGGGACCGGAAGTACGTCACAAATCAGAAAACGTTTTTTGAAACAAAGAATATAACTCATCATTACCTATAAAATATTTATCCTGCACATCTAAAAACATATATACATATATTTATAAATATTTTTATTTTATATATTTTTTTTAAGTCTAGAACAGTGGTTCTTAACCTTTTTTGAGCTACCAAACCCTCCAGTTTCATATGCCCACTCACCGAACCCCTCTTTTTAATATATAAATATTATATATTAAAAAAGATGGGTTCGGAAAAAAAATCATATTGTGGTGGACCACTAGGGGGCTCTACTCACACCCAGTGGACCGAATGTATTACAGGATGCTTTTATTGTGAAAGGTCCAGAGGACCGGATATGGTGTTGGTATATAAGGCGGTGTTGGGCGGGTTCCCGCCAGTTTAGTAGGAGTTGATTAAAAGTGAAGACTTACGTCCCGTCTCCTGTGTCGTCTCTTCACCGCCTCCTACATCTGGTGACCCTTGTGAATTGAAATGACGACATCTGAAGGTCAAGCCAGCTCTCCTCAGCTGTCCGCGGTTGTGGAACCTCCACCGGCGGCCCCGCTCGCTTTTGCGGTGGCCGTTAAAATCCCGGACTTCTGGCTGCACGCACCTCGGTCGTGGTTCGCCCACGTCGAATCACAGTTTGCTCTTCGCGGGATCTCTGCAGACGACACAAAGTACCACCATGTGGTCGCTTCACTGGACCCATTGTCCACCCAGCGGGTAATGAGCCTGCTCGAAGACCCTCCTGCACAGGGAAAATACGACGCCCTCAAGGAGCTCCTTCTGCAGCGTTACACGCTCTCAGACGCGGAGCGCGCCGAGAAGCTGTTTACCTTCTCCGATTTGGGCGACGGCACGGCTCTCGAGCTCATGGAAGGCATGTTGTCTTTGAGGGGTTCAGCTGACTGTGAATTTCTCTTTCTCCACCTCTTCCTCCGCCGCCTCCCCGCTCCAGTGTGCACCGCGCTGGCCAACTTCCCGTTCCTGCAGCAGAAGGATTACCGCTCGCTGGCCCGCGAAGCCGACCGCATCCTGCTGGCTGCGAGGACGTTCACGGTCCAAGCAGCGGTCCCTGGATCTCCAGCAGCGCCCGAGCTTCGAGCATCGCCCTCAGCGCCGGACGAGCCAGCGGTCGTAGCGGGGGTCGCCCACAGGCGGTCAGGAGCAAGCCTTTGTTTCTACCAACAACGTTTTGGCGCCAAGGCACGACGATGCGTCCCACCGTGCAGTTTCAAGCCGCAGGGAAACGAGGACGCCAGCGCCCGCTAGCAGTCGCGGCCGTTGGCGACAAGGAAAGGCTGCTTTTCATCGAAGACACGAGGTCGGGGAGGCGGTTCCTGGTGGACTCCGGCTCGCAGAAGAGCCTCGTTCCCCCGACTGGCTCCGACAGGTTAGCAGAAGGCTGCGGTCCGCAGCTAACCGCGGCTAACGGCTATCCCATCAAGACGTTTGGCGAAAGGTTGGTGACTGTTCGTTTCCATGAACGGGACTTCCAGTGGAACTTTGTTGTAGCTGCTAGCTCAGTCCCTATTTTAGGGGCTGATTTTCTTTGTGCTCACGGGCTCCTGGTTGATTTAGCTAACAGACGTTTGATCGACGCTGTGTCTTTTTCGTCACTGCCTTGTGAGACGCGAGGAGCTGGGCCTTTAATGCATGCTAACTTTTTAGCTTCGGGTAATGTGTTTCAGCGTTTATTGTCTGAGTTCCCCTCACTGACTGTTCCTGATTTTGCAAACACAAACACAAAACATGGGGTCGAACATTATATTCCCACAACGGGCCCCCCGGTGTTCGCACGTGCACGCCGCCTCGATGCTACTAAGCTAGCAATAGCACAGGAAGAGTTTGCTAACATGGAGCGTTTAGGCATCGTGCAGCGCTCAAACAGTCCGTGGGCCTCCCCCCTGCACATGGTGCCCAAAGCAGACGGCAAATGGCGTCCATGTGGGGATTTCCGCCGCCTTAATAACATCACAGAGAACGATCGTTATCCCATCCCCCACATCCAGGATTTTTCAGTGCACCTGGCTGGGACCTCCATTTTTTCTAAAGTAGATTTAGTACGGGGGTACCACCAGGTTCCTGTGCATGTGGAGGATGTCCCTAAGACCGCTGTTATCACGCCTTTCGGCCTGTTTGAGTTTTTGCGCATGCCTTTTGGTCTTAAAGGTGCAGCACAAACATTTCAGCGGTTGATGGATTCAGTCCTAAGGGGTCTGTCCTTCGTATTTGTGTACCTGGATGACGTCCTGGTGGCTAGCAGCTCGGCTGAGCAGCACTTGTCCCACCTCCGTGAGGTTTTTCAGCGCCTGGCAGCACATGGCCTGATTGTAAATACAGCGAAATGCCAGTTTGGGCTGCCAGTCATTGACTTTTTGGGCCACCGCATTTCTGCAAGTGGTGCCGTCCCATTACCAAACAAAGTGCAGGCAGTGTCAGATTTCCCACAGCCCCAGTCTGTTAAAGCACTACAAGAATTTTTGGGAATGGTTAATTTCTATAACCGTTTCCTCCCCAGGGCAGCACAACTGCTGCGTCCGCTCTATGGAGCGCTAAAAAAGAAAAAGCCCAACGACAGCGTGGACTGGACACCAGAACGCCTTGAAATATATTTCTATCAGTATTACATTACACCCACTATGCTCCATTATTTGTATTCACTTAATTCTGCCTTATAATGTGAAATGTGACACTAGGCAGAACGTTTTTCTCTCGGGCTTTATTTCCAATAGGGAAGAGTTTTTCAGTTACACGCCTGCACATGCAACACACCCAACATTTGATGATTGACATACAGAGCTGATAGCTTGTTGGCTGAGAGGCGGATCACTCACAGAGTAGGGGAAGTTCTAGGGCGGTTCCAAGGCGGTTCGGTTCCAGGATTGGTCCCACGAGGCGATGACGTCATCTAGAGGTATAAAACCGTGGTCCGCCTTCGAAGATGTGTGTGTGTGGACTTGTGCTCGGTGAGAGGTCTGTTGGTCGCTGTAAGGTTTATTCTTATAATGTACAATAAACCTGCCTAAAACTTGCACATTCGTTTCAGAGCTTCCCTTCAACTTTTGAACCGCAACAATTTGGTGATCCCGACGTTGAGAAGTGTGAGGTTTGGCCTGAAACGGAAGCCGATTGAGGGCTTCCCCCACGAGTGGCGGAGCAAGCTGCAGCCAAGTGGCGCCTCTTCATTCAGGTGAGCAGATCTTCCGTTTATAACTAAATGTCTGCTATTGAAAACGCTAAATTTACCTTGGCTGTATGTCTGTTCTGTCTACGGGTGGGCAAAAATTACACCGTAGTGTAGCTACGGTTGTTTGGGTTAGCGTTAACAGTTAAATAACGTGAACCACTGTTGGTATTTCATTTGAATGTGCATTTTTTTTGCTGTTTTCGTACATATAAGTAAAGTATAAAGCACATAGTCCACACACACAAAGGGTGAGAGTATGAGTGCCTAAGTTTGCGTTTTTTCCCCATCTATGAGCTCCAGCCTGTTGGCTGGGAGACATTTTTTTTATTTGTTTATTTTATGGGCTCCGGGAGCTGTGGGGCTGAGGTCAGAGGTGAACTCCGGGATTTATTCGCCGTAGAGTCGCACTGGCTTTCATCCAGCACACGGCTTGCCGTACAGAGTGGCCTGGGTCGCTCCGGGTTCACATGAGTTGCCGAGAAGGTGATTTAGTTCACAATCCGGGACCAGTGATCGCCGTTAGAGTCAAATCTTTTCTTCCCCTTCCCAGTTGAAGTTGATTGCCGTATTTTCTGGTGTATAGGTCGCAAACTTTTTATTTTTTTTTCATTTATTATTTTTTTTATTTTCTTTTCTTTATTCATTTTTTTTCCTTTATTTATTTTCTGTTTCATTTAGAGGCTTGTGGCCTGTACTCCAGAAAGTGCTGTAAACACGCAAACTAAGGCAACAGGGAAAGATTTTTTATTTTATATATTGTTTCAGTGGGTGTATTTGCCGGCAGTAGGTCAAATTGTGAAGTCTAATAGTGACTGCCACTGCTGTGCTCTGGGGTGGCATTTTTATTGGGTGTTTTAGGAGGGTGATTTAAAACAGGCAGTTTCTTGGTTGGCTACTGCAGCTGTCCATGGTCCTGGCTGGAGGTTTGCTCACTTCACCCTTGTAAAACGCGTGTATAACATTATTATAATGTCTGACATACCTATACAAACTTGGAAGAATTGTGCCCCTGGCACATTAGGATCTGTTTTGCATGAGTTATGGGTTTCATGGAGTCGGAAGGTAGCTGTCAAGAATGTTCTTGATGAGAAAAGACGTTTAGTTTCTTGGGTGAATAACATGTGTCGGTCAGGAATGTTTCCTGTTGTGGATGACCTGTCTCCATCTGCTGTTGGACAGAAATCTGCTTGAGAAGTGTGCACAGGGCAGTTTCACAGAGACAAGTTGTTGGCTCACATTCAGTTTTATGGCCGTCAACAGATAAGACCTTAGTGCCTGACACCACAGGGCCCCCACCTCTTCCTCCTTCCATGCTCGTACCAGGGAAGAGACATCTCCTTGAGGTTACCCCCCCCCGCTCCCCCGCGCCTGTAACACAGCTGCCCCTGAGTGAGGTGAGTTCACTGGACCATTCTGTAAGTTCTGGTCCAGGGAACGGCTCAGATTTATTGTTTGTTCGTTTAAGTTCAACGCTGCTGTTGGAAAGACTCCACAGTTAAGTAGTTAGTTAATTGATAGTTCACGGTTGGGTTGTTTTATTTTTTTATTGTTGCTGTGACTGTTTGTGCTATTTTATGAAAACATGGAGGCTGAAAAGGCGCACGTTATGGTCATGACTGGCAGAACGGAGACATGCCTTGAAGCTCAACGGCCTTGTGCTTCCCCCCTCCTCTTTGCCCCGCACCTCCTCCTCCTCCTCGTCCTCCCCCGTATGCACCTGTGGGATTAAATCCACACAACCAAATGCCATTGACGAAGCTATCATCCATAAATCTGGCAGAGCTCTCACTTGGTTCTGAACACACTAGATCCAGCTCAGACTTGCTTCTCGTTACAGGAGGTATTTTACAGACAAAATCAGCTGAAAATAGGAATATGGTGCAAGACCATGTGCAAACATTGATGGGTGGTGTTCACACCACTCCTGGCTCTGTGGGTGAACAAAGGGGAGGTGATGTGTTTCGTCCACCGTCCTCTGATGCTTCTTTCAGCGTGACATCTTTGGGGGCTTCATATGACTCCGTGCCACTGACCTGTCCTGGTCCAACTGCTTGTCCTGACCTCAGGCCTCCTGCCACAACTTTTGATAAGGTCACTGGCTGGCAGCGAGGAAATTCAGGTCGATTAAATAGAATTGCTGATAATGTTCACACATGCCTTGACGCAGCGCCTCCTGCTCAATTCATGTTACCTCTCGTTTCTTCCACCACAGCTGAGGGAGTCCGCAAACAGACTTACACGCCTTTTAGTTTGCAGGATACTGAGTTGATCCGTCAGCGTTTGCCTGATATCCAGAAAGGAGGTTCGGCTTGGATCCGCGCTTTTCTGGAGGCATGCGCCGGAATTGTGCCATGTCTGGGTGATTGGAGGAGGGTTTTCACAGCATGCACGTCGTTTGGTAGTTTGACTGAAATAGAACAGGCTGCTGGGACTAAATTGGACCCAGACAGTGACACACTGCACGACCACGTTCAAATTTTATGGCCAATTATACGAGAGAAATATCCGACGTCTATGAAATCTTCAGACTTGTGTGAGATTCCTCCGGCTGTTACAGAACGGGGCACGACCTACTTATCTAGAGTTAAGCTCTTGTGGGAAAATAGAACTGGAAATGATCCAACGATTGATCCTACGACTCAACTGTTGTTCAGAGGAGCTGTAGAGAGCTCTCTGTCTGATGATGTTAAGAAGAGTTTGGCGTCTGTTGTTGGCCTAACAAAGATGGATTATGATTTATGGGCAGCCCACATTGTTCATTTTATTGATCAATCTTTTGATAAGAGGGAGTCTGATGACAGGGAATTAAAATCCCTTGAAACTCAATTAGCTAAGGCCCAATTAAAAGACATACGTGACAAACTTAATTTCACAAAGGTGAATGCAATTCAGATGCCCCAGGTTCAGGGTCCTCCTACATCATCTGATAATTCATATCAACAGAGACCTCTGGGCCCATCCACATCCTGGCGCAGGGGTCGGTACAAACGTCCGAGGGGCAACCCTCGACCCACGGACAGGTGCCACCGGTGTGACGGGGTGGGACATTGGCATTTTCAATGTCCGACCAAACAGGATTTATCGAGACAGGAGGTGACACCAGCTCGTTATCCACATGACGTATATACACCACCACCAGATAATACTCCACATGGCCCTATGCCGGGAGCCAATAATCAGGCCCCAGGCCAATATCCTATCCAATAGGGGTGCCCTGGTCCGGCAGTAGGTGGCGTCTTGTATTTGGAGCCTTTTTGGTATCGTTAACCATTAACGGCCGAAATCACATGTGTATGGTTGATACAGGCGCCAGGTATTCGTCAGTTAACACGTCACTCCCACGATCAAGCCAGAGGAGTGGCCGCTCTCGTGTGGAATAATCTGCGCTTTGAACACTCCTTCCTGATTTCTGACATATGTCCAGTGAACTTTATTGGACGAGACATTCTGTGTGATCAGAACGTGACTTTGATGATGAGTCCTGACAACGTCCAGCTGAGTTTTCCTGATGGAACTGTTCAGTACTGTGCTACAGTGAAAAGCTCCATTCATCAGATGCTCCAGGTTGAAGGGACTTCTGCTGAGTCTGGTCCAGCCGAATTTCAAGCTGAAGTTTGGTGGGGAGCAGTTCCTGACTTTACAACTACGCTCTTGTACGACACACTGCAGAGCTGGAACGCCTGGATTAATGTCATAAGATCTTATGACACGCCTCCTGATGTGGCACATTGCACGCTGAACTATGACCTTTGTGGTGATGGGGACTACGATGTGCTCTGGACAGGACTGCTTGAACATTGTCAAGAGACTGGTGAATTTCCAGTGGCTGAAATCATGGACATTTATGTGGCCCCGGAGGGAGTGGTGGCAGGCGTGAAATTGCCCGCACCGTTACTGCAACTGTATATGCTTGGCGATGTATCAGCTCCACATGTGTCATTGATGGTTGTGTCTGGTGCTGATGCGAAGAATTTAGGTCCTGTGATGAGACGCTGTCTTGCTGTAAGGGAATGGGTGCCTACACAAAATCCACACTTACACTATTCTCCAGAAACTGATACTTACAGGATCACACACAGATCATTCACATTATTGTTACCTGAGAAACATTCTCTGCCTAGATCACATGGCGGAGAAAACACAGACCATGTTGATACGGACAAACTGTTAGCCAGTTTGCCTGATACACTTTGGGCCAGGAGTTCTACAGATGTGGGCCTGCTGAGTATCAACCCTGTATCGATCGTCCTGAAGCCAGGCACGATTCCAATCTATAAACATCAATATCGTGTCAATATCTACCTCCTCATGATTCTACTTTTGATCTTAGCTGATATTGTTATTGATTTTAATTGTTTTATTATTTGTTTTATTGTCATTTAATTCTGTTGCTCCTTGTAGCACTTTGAGATTTTCATTAATGAAAAGTGCGTTATAAATTGAATTCATTATTATTATTATTATTATCGACTCCGACAGGAGCAGATTGACGGTATAGAGCAAACTATTAAGGGTTTGCTGGAAGCTGGTGTGTTGCAGCCTACTGTTTCGAGCTGGAACACACCTCTACACCCGGTACCAAAAGCTGATAAATCTCATTACCGTTTAGTTCATGATTTGAGGCCTATAAATAAGGTTGTTGTTCCATCTAATTATGGTACTCCAAATCCTTATGTTATGATGAATGCTATTCAGCCAGAACACAAGTTTTTTACTTGTATTGACCTGGCGAACGCGTTCTTTTGTGTGCCTCTGGACGCTGGATCAAGGGATCTGTTTGCATTTACCTTTAAGGGGAAACAATTCACGTACAGTAGATTACCTCAGGATTTCGTGGATTCGCCCTCTTTGTTCAATAATGTATTAAAGCAAGTCCTTACTGATTTGCCTTTGCCACCGGGAGTGGTTTTAATCCAATACGTCGATGATATTCTGATAGCAGCTCCGACTTCAGAAGCTATTATGCACGCATCTGAAGCTGTGCTTCGACATCTAGCCCAGTGTGGTTTTAAAGTGTCAAAACACAAAT
>JBBPBX010029372.1:0-35928 GCA_038048925.1 Garcialebias charrua | reverse complement strand
GGTGAAGGCTGCACAGAGGTCTGTCGGAGTCAGTCTCCCCACTATCACAGACATTTACACCTCCAGATGCAGGAAGAAGGCCACCTGTATCATGAAAGACCCCACTCACCCTGCACACACACTTTTTGCCCCACTCCCCTCAGGAAGGAGGTTGAGGAGCATTAAGTGTAGAACCACTAGACTGAGGAACAGCTTCTACCCTGAGGCTGTTAGACTCATGAATAAATAAATATAAGAATAAACACTGTGAAATATCACATCATGCTGATGCTGATCTGTTTTCTTGTTGCTGTGTTCATCTGTGACCATCTGCTCATACAGACTCATGTTCGTGCGGCTGTCTGTAATGATTTTGTTTTTCTATTACATTAGTGCTTAGTGTATTTCTAGTTGATGTTTTTCTTAGTCAATCCTAGATGTTATTACTGTTTTTTCTCTTACATTTTGTTGTTGAATGTAACTGGGACCCTGTGTACATAATCTCGTTTCATCACATGTACCACATGTGGTGCAAATGACAATAAAGATTCTCTGACTCTGACTTATGTGTGTATCAGACAAATTAGTCCTCAGTGTCACTATAGCCCTTAGACTCAAAAAGGTTGGTGACCCATGTTACCAACCTTTTTGGCAGAGGGACACTTGAAATTAAATGTCTTATTTAATATCACTACACTGGTGTGTGTTGTGATGTATCTGGTAAGTCAGATCAGATGAAATGTCCAGTCAGTAACTGTTATCCAACAAGGAGATCATTTAAGTTAAAGTTTCATTTCTATTGTGGTTTGACTGCTGTATTTTTAAACCTACTTAACACAAAATTAATGTCATTCAGCTGTGAGGATGGAGAGCAGGAAGAGAAGATGACAGAGGAATCAGGACAGACTGGGGAAGGCAACAGGTTGGTCTAATGCAGGTGGAAGTGAGGGAACAGCTACTTAATCCCAAGCAATAACATGTAAACATTATTTTTTTAAACTGTATTAAGATCTGTAATTTTTACAACTAATATATAATGCTTTTTTGACCATATGACAGTGCAGAATGCCACAGACAAAGGGTGAAGGAGACAGACACGAGGTCAGTGATAGAGGAGACAAGTGATGACATCAGGTAGGAATAATTACATTAGGGAGGCAACAAAAACCTATACTGTATACCATGATGGTTTGAATTTCTGATGACCATCTTTCATTGTCTTCTTTCACGGAAAGTAACAGTTTAAAAGTCATAAATGTTAAAACTCTGACATGGACTCCAGGCTGTTAAGATTTCATATTTTCGCTGCATAAAATGTTGAGCACTGATTACCACTACTGTTATATATTTTTACTTTATTAAACTTCTTATTTGTTTATCATTGAAATGATCACCTGATATAATATGTAACATTAAAAAAATCTGTAATATTACTACTGTATTTTCTAAGTGCATGACTAAGGGAGGAAAGCTGTATGAGGCGGCAGGTAAAAGGAGCGGGGGAGGGGGGCGCCGTTGATGTTTTCGCATCCACCTCAAAAATATGTAGTTGCACCCCTGATCGTACCCACCACTGCACCCTGTATTCACTGGTTAACTGGACATCATTAACCTCACGCAGACTCTTCCACTGGTACATCTTCATCTTTAAATCACTTCTTGGTCTGCTGCCCTCATACATCTCCTCCTACATGTCTTTGCGTGAGTGCAGCTACAGTGTGCGCTCTCAGGACATGATTACCTGCAGTGTTCCGTCAGTGAGGACTGAACTTGGAAAAAGGGCCTTCTCCTACTCCGCTCCTGCTTCATGGAATATCTTACAAAAAGATCTGAAGCTCTCGACCTTGACTTCTCTAAATGGTTTTCAGAATCTGTTGGAATCCTGGCAAAAACCAATGCAGATTTGTTCCTGTCTTTGATTTTATACGTCTACCTTATAATGTTTTGCTAGTTTTTTGATACTTTGTTAAAAAAAAAAAAAAAAAACTTTCTTTTGTTTTTTTCTCTCTTTTGTTTTCTATTGTTTATTGTTTGTTTGTTTATTGTTTATTGTTTAAGGAAATTCTACCACTGCTGTTCATTGTTCTTTAGTTTTAGCAGGTCGCTTTCGTAAATGAGCCCATGAGGTTCAAAAGATTTACCTGACTAAATAAAGGTTGAATGAATGAATGAAAACTTACAGAAACAGAAAAATGGCTGAAATGTTTTCAAAGATGCAGTGCTGCTGTCAGACCTCAAATAATGTTAATAAAACATGTTTGTCTTGTGGAAACTATACTGTATATTTTTTCAACGCAGAAAGAGTTCAAATGATAACAGGCTAACAGTGCAGTGGTCTGTTCATTTTTATAGAGCTGCATGTTTGATGACATTTTACTCACCTGTTATTTCTTCAGGGGGGTTGAAGGAAGAATCTCCTTGCATGTCGCAGGTTGAAACTTCAACACAGGCAGTGGACTGATACAGAGAGGTCTAGTAGAACTAGCTAGCTGCTAGCTTATCAACTGTCCAGGAGCATTCTGCTGCGGGAGGTTGTTCTCTGTTTTGTCTGTTTCCCATATCCAAGATGTAATGTTGGAACATAATCCACGGAGTTCAGATCATTAATGGCCATGCCAGATAAAAAATGCCGATTACACACGTTGCTGTTTTGTGTCGAGGTGAAGTCCTGCCGGCGAAGCACTTGAAGCCACATCTTCCTTCTTTTGGTCGCTTACTCAACTTTCCTAGAGGGACTTGGTAAAACGAACAAGTCTCACCTTCTTCTTTTACTCATTTACGTTGCCTCGAACAATTATAAACACAATAAAAGTCATATTTCCCCACCGCGACCGTTGGCAGTAATGAAAACACTCCAGTAGTGTGGCGGCGTTAACCCCAGGTTCCGGTAAATTCTCGAAAAATGCGAGTGCGCATGACGTCAACTGGTAAAAGGTCTATTTACAGTAAACAGTTCAAGTAAGAATGAAAGAACAAACATCAAGTACTTTCAGTTTGGAGCAAATACCACAATTATCTGCTGGAATGCATTCACTCACCTTGAGAGTAGCAGATCAGGTTAACCCCGTCCGCTGCATTCTGCATTATTGGATAAATAGCTGCCTTGAACCCTTCCACCTGTTTCCACATGGGCAGCAGGCTGGAGCTTCTGTCAAACAGGTCGATGACGGTCACGTTTGTCCCCGGATGAGACTGCAGAAGAGAAAAGATGATCACATCTCCAGAACATTACCATATCTATATTTTCTTTAGGCATTTGACTGAGCTTATGATCGTCTTCTCAAAGACAGCCTAAAAAAACATTTATTTCTTACAATGCTTCTTGGCAATGAATCTTATTAAACAGCTGGAAAGCCTGTTAATTTACAAGTAGTGCCACATTTGTTGGGAGAATGCACAAGTGATTTGTGTGCATTAAAACTCATGGTTAAGGTTAAAGCATGTGCCCGGGGGCCAAATGTGGCCCTCGTTGACATCCTATCTGGCCCCCAAGATGTTTTAAAAATACTTTCATCACTTTCTTTTCAGTAATCTTTGATTATGATGTCAAAAATGCAACATAAAACGTACAATCAGACCAATAGAACTCTTTTGAGGAACCGGCAACCAAGAAAATATGTTTTGATTTGATGTTTATTCATTCATTTTAAAAGAACAATACAAGACAGTTTCATCAGATACAAAAATATGTTAGTATGTTCGAAAATATGTTAGTATCTAACTTGAGTTAATATAGATCTTGAAACCAGCACTTAAAGGTTTAAATTTTGGCCCCCTTTTGTAAGACTAAAGGAAACGAGACATTTTGGCAATTCAGTCATTATTAGCATGCGGAAGAACCATATACAGCCACAACTTGGGCAAAGTAGGAGCTCAGTTTTTGCCCATTTCCCACCCAGAAATGGGTCCTGCCAGGTGTACACACAGCAGACTTAAAAGAAGAGGAACTTAAAGTTGTTTTAACCTCAATTCTTCAAAAGACCCCACAAAAGCTTCCTTTTTGTACCAAAACCATATTTTCAGCTCATGGAAAAGTTTCTCAAGGTGTGTGGGGATATTGGAAGAGAAGAAAACCGGTTTGGGCACATTTTACTTTCATTTATTACAGCCTTTATAAATAAGTATATGACTCTATGCATTATTCACTTTAAGCAAGTTAAGCACATTGTACTGTGTATTTATATAAGATCAGTTACATAATGTTCTGAAGCAAACAAAAATAAGAAATTAATTTAACCTGCTGTATTTCAGTGCCACTCACGTCGTTAATGAAGAGCTTCAGGTTTTTAAAGTCCTCCGAGCTGTCGAACAGACCGTGCACCACGACCACCGGCTTGTATCCGACCACCGCAGCCCACAGACACGCACCGAGGAGCGGGCACAGCAGCGCGGCCACCCCGCTGCTTCTCCTCCGCGTCCTGGTGAAAAGCGAGCCCCCCATCGAGACTCAAACTTAAAACAAAAATAAAGTTTTAAGAAGAAAAAACGAGCCTGGAAGGACAAAGTAGTTAATTAACGAGGTTGTTGTTAACGCATTACTTTATGTGCGTTGTTTCCAGCTGCGGTACAGATGGCGCAGATTTGCAGCGACTGTTTATTAATTCTTATGAACAAACTCCGTGTTCCCGCTAAAATAAATAAAATACATGTACACCTGTTAAAACACTTCGCAGCCGCTCCACTTTGCTTTTGTTTGTTCCGGTTTTAAATTAAAGGTGAGACGGCCACTGCTGACGCCACTTCCGGTAGTCCGCTCGACCAATCAGCGCGCAGACTCCTTTACGGTATGTCGCAAAACTGTCAACAGGATGCAGATTATCTGTTGAACCTGTTTTTATCTCGATTCCTCCATCGAAAATCTTTTAAACTTGAACATGAACACAAACATCTTAAAAACAAACAAACACGGAAAACGTGCCACAAATCAAAAGCTTTATTAACCAGTCCTGCAGGTTCAAAGAAGAAATGGACGTCTTGACAATCAGCTGGTTTGAGCTCAAACAAAAAAATATTACTTTTTAATCTGCTGTCATCATTAATAACCAACTTCATCTCCTTTCGTTCTCTTTAAACCCTCAACGTAGCAAATCAAAAATAGCTTTGTTGTCAAAAGTAAAATACAACGCTTTAATTTTTTTATTCACAATTTCCTGACTTGGGGGGAAAAAAAGTTTTAATTTCACTTGTGGGAAGCTTCAGGTAGCACAGGAGTGTCAAGTTAACCTTGTTTGCCTCAGACACCTCATGATACCCCACACTGGAAGAAAAACTGCTGAACAAGCTATAAAAAACATTAAAAGCCCCTTTAGAGCCACAGAGTTCAGGCTCGCTCACAATTTAAAACTAATGGAGCATAATAAGAAGCATACATGAGAGTCGAGCCATACAAAATGTTTTCTTCCTTGTTAATGAGTGGTTGGATGGCGTCACGGCAGCTCTACACAGTAGGCTCCAGCAGCTCCTGCAGGTCGCACAAGGTTTGCTTCAGAGTACGAGCCAAAGTCTCTGCGTTCGTCTCTTCGCAGCAGTTGAAAGCTATGACGGAGAAGTGGATGTGGTCCGCCTGGGGGTTGTTACAAACGGCGTAACCGTCAGGAACGAGGGGCCCGAAGCACATCACACTGTCTGTGTTCGCAGGCACCTAGAGATCAAAGAGGAAAGTTATCGTAAAGGAAAGGAGAAAAGTACAAATTCAGTCTGTACATTTTTCTAAATTCACTTTTTAAATCTAATTTTCTAGAATAAACACTTTGTCACTCCAAATTTGTATTTATGGAAATTCATCTAAATTGTTTTAACACATCAGCTCAGAGGATGGTTCATTATCACCTTTGTTGTTCTTTTGTGGATATTTCATATGGAAAAAAAATACCGTATTCGTCTGAGTTTAACACGCTCCTGTGTGTAACACGCTTTGTCCAATTATTGCCTATATATTTGAAAAATCCGTAAATAATACGCTTCGGTGTTTACCACGCATCTATTATGTGTCACCGCTACGCAACGCGTTCATTTGCCCTGCTTAAAATGGCGGCCACAGAAGCGAGCGAGTACGAAGGACTTCACAAGAAAACACGGTAAAAACAATTGTTTCTTTGCGAGAAAAAAAATATTTCTTAGCTGACATTATAGCACAAGGTTCCTGAGCTTAACCATTTCACGAAATGTTCAAATCAGCTGGATTAAAAAATCTGCGGTGTGGTTTATGAGTTACGGTATCTTGCCAACAAAAACAGCGAACCTCACAGCTAACAGCAGCTACATCCAGAGCAGGGGGCGGGCAGCGACAGAGTCAGTCCCATAGATATATACACTAGATAAGCTGAGGAGGAGTCAGCGGCGTCGTCAAGCGGCAGCCATCTTGCCACAGACAGCAACATTAGCTGCAGCTGTGGAAACCGTATGGAGGTGAGGGATTTATACAAACAAAAATACGCTTAACTCGCTGTAATCTTGACGGATTTACAAACGGTTTATGTTTTTAAAAACGTTATTAACGTGGCTATGATTTCTTTGGTAATCAGACAGCAGTTTCGTCTTTTTTAAAAGGTTTTATTCGTGTTTTGGGTGTCACACTCATCGAGAATCTAGAATTTAAATTCTGTTTTTATTACACCAATAACTATTTTAAAACAAACTAATCTTTTGTCTAAATGACTGTCTTGATCATGACTGTATTTATTAGCAGACTATTAACAAGAGCCTTTGATTAAGGGCTAGCTAGTATTCCAAACATTTCCCCAGCATTCTTAGATCACTAGGAGCTCTTTGTTTTTAACTGAACTAAAGCTGCACATGATTTCCAAGCGGTTTGTTTGGTATGTTCAAAACTAATTACTGCTTTGTGTTTTACAGAAATACTCTTTGACAAGATGCCTGACTTTTGTGCAGCCTATGGATGCTCCAATAGACGTAACATCAAAACAAGAAACCGTGGGATCACATTTCACCTGTAAGACTCTGTGACAGTATTATTACTTTAATTAGAATAATCATAGTTATATTTTGGATCAGTGCACATTACACGTCACGCTACACACAAAAAATGTGAGATAATATTATTGACATAATATTATACATAATATATATTTACATAATAATGACATAATATATATTTACAGCACTTTGGTTGACCTTGTTGTTGTTTTAAGTGCTCTATAAATAAAATGGTATGGTATGGTATAAGGCTTGTAAAAGTATCTTTATATAAATTATGATTCAGTGTTTCTTTTTGATACCATTTTTAATAGCTGTTTTATTGTACCAAAAGTAAATGCAAGCACACCAAAAGTATGATATATGTGTATACTTGTCATTACTATAATTCAAAGGTAAAGAAAGGAAGTGTGGAAAATAATGACCAGCTTCTTCATGTTTTTAAGGTTTCCCAAAACCAGAGAGAGGAGGCGGCAGTGGGAAGTTGCCCTGAGAAGAGAGGGTTTTGTTGCCCTGGACAGGACACTGCTCTGCAGTGATCACTTCAGGTCTGAGGACTTTGATCGGACAGGGCAGACTGTCAGATTAAAAGATAGTGTTGTTCCAACACTTTTTAATTTTCCATCTCATCTTCAAAGGATGCCCAATGTGCCTTACTGCATATGCCACTTTTGCCTCTATAACAACATGAACTACTACCTCATACATATACTGTGTACATTAACTCATATGCTGCTTTGCCACTTTGCAAATGTCAATGCTAGAACCTTTAGTTTATTTTATAGTTATACTGTACTTTTATACTTTTTTACTTTTTATACTAGTATGCAAAAACTCAGGACAGTATTATGTTCATTAAATGTTTAGTGTTTTAGTTTTAGAGTTGGTGTAAATTTTCATACTCATTTACCACTATGCAAAAACTCAGGACAGTGTTACAGTTTTACTATTTTATGCTTATGTTTATTATTATATGTTTCAGTGTTTTAATGTTTAAATAGTTACTGTTGCACCGAGGGACTGAGAGTCTTGTCACACTATCAGATGTTTATTTCTGTTTGTTTGTTTGTTTATTTATATTTCCCGATTATTAAATCTTTTCATGTATCTAAAAAAAATAAACTACACATATTGACCAAGGTTTGTGTAATAATGTATTTAATATTACATAATATTTGCATGTGTAGGGAAAAAATTGGCATAAATTATTTTCATACCACTAATAATAATGCTATTTATGATGAAATAGTATTAAATATTTATTAGCATTGTAACATATGTCAGTTAATTTCGCTGGAAATAAACATGTATTTATAAATAGATGTAAATATAATCTTATTGTGTATATTGCTAGTGCAATACAGTGTCTATATAACGTTATTTTCATGTGAACGTCCATCTTAAGTATACCATATTATAACAACATCTCTCACATTTATAACAAACCAAACCGTTTTAAAATCGGTTGAAAATTAAGCAACGTTTTAAAATCGGTTGAAAATTAAGCAAGTTATGGTTATTTTAATAGTAAATGCACCATTCACATTNTTATGATGAAATAGTATTAAATATTTATTAGCATTGTAACATATGTCAGTTAATTTCGCTGGAAATAAACATGTATTTATAAATAGATGTAAATATAATCTTATTGTGTATATTGCTAGTGCAATACAGTGTCTATATAACGTTATTTTCATGTGAACGTCCATCTTAAGTATACCATATTATAACAACATCTCTCACATTTATAACAAACCAAACCGTTTTAAAATCGGTTGAAAATTAAGCAAGTTATGGTTATTTTAATAGTAAATGCACCATTCACATTCATGTTAAGAGTGGGCGTTCTGTCTGTGGCAAGATGGCCGCCGTCTGACGATGTCGGTCTCCATTGGCCAACAGCGGGGATGTCTTATCTAGTGTATATTATATCTATGGTCAGTCCGACCAGAGGAGGCTTTTTTCGGACACATGAGCTAGAAACGGTCTGGAAGTCTCCCTAGCGGACAAAAGTGGTACTGCACCATTTTTTGCCCAAAATGAAAAACGGCGAATCAGAGCCAAAAAAGGGTCTAAAAATATGTGAAAAAATCCATAAATAACACGCTTCGGTGTATAATATGCAGGACATTCAAATGAGCAAAAAAACTGTGTGTTATACACTGACGAATACGGTAGATCTCTTCCTCTAAAAAAAACTTTTTTTTGGTTTGACTTTGCCGTTAATCTGAAAACCTTTTCTTAATTCAACCATGTCAGCAGAAGTATTTAAAGTTAAACTTTATTATTAAAACAGGAAAAGTGCAGACTGATCAAGAGCGACTCATCGAGGGGCATTCTACAACACTGTAAAGCTCTTACCTAGCAGTAGGGGTGGGCAATATGGCAAAAAAATTATATCATGATATTTCAGAATATTATCACGATAACGATAAATTTCGTGATGTAACAAAAAAGAAAAAAAAAGAAATCAAATTTATTTATTTGACAAAATTAACTTAACATGTTGCTTTGCAGTATTATATACATTTTTTTAAAACAACAAGGGGTAATTTTACTCAAATTACTTTATTTAGTAAAGTATTCAGTCTCCAAGTATAAAAATAAAAATAATAAAAATAATCTATTATTTAGATTTTAAAAAGTCTACACAAAATATAGATCAACAAAATCCACCACAAAAACTTAAGTGCAGGTGTATTTTCCTAAAACAACTAAATAAAATGAAGCTTCTTTAAGATCTGTTGAGCATAAATGAAACCTACAACAAAATATATGTTGCCTTTAAATGAGCTATAACTTCCAGAACATGTAACAAGGTGATCAGGTTGAGCTGCGCGTGTTTGTACAGACAGTTTAAAACGGGGGAGACGAAGCCACACGCAGCTCAGAGGGGGGGGGGACGAGCTGTCTGTACACTACCTGCAGTTTAGAGCTGGATGGAGAGAAGCTGACGCGCGTTGATTGTTTTTAGCATTGTAGCTATAGTATTGTGCGTAACCAATTAGCGAGTGGAGGTGCAAGCGCTAGGTTGTTAAGGGGGCGGGGTGCCCTGACGTATTACGTCATGAAATTAGCATATCATGATATAACTTTTTTGCCCGGGCAAGCTTTTTTTTACCAGTATTACCGGGAACGATATGACATGGCCCAACCCTACCTAGCAGGTTATCATAAAACAATAAAAATCACGTTGTAGGAATATTGCAGATGTTAAATTAGGACTAACATACTGCTCCAGCCTGACTCATCAGAGAGAACAGGAGCAACTGGAAATTCCCCAAGTTCTAACTGGAAACTGTTTCCATCACATCAAAATAAAACAAAAACGGGAATTAATTTTGATCATCACTTCCTTATTAAATGACAAAAGTTCCACTTCCTGCTGAGCTTAACCAAACCAAACCCCACCTGGCCTGTCCGCAGCTTCCAGTGTGTTGCCAGGCCGTAAGCCGTGTCCATGAAGATCTTGGGAATGCTCAGTCCCTCCTCAATGGCTTGCAGCTTGAGCCCCAGCAGGTGGCGATCAATCCCGTGTCCTTTAAGAGCCTGAGCAGCAGCAGGAAGATGAAAATATACCTTGGTGTGCTTTTTGCTAATAAAAAAAGCCAATAAAAGCAGCTTGTTGAAGCTCACCGACCTGCTCCGTCAGCTCTGAGCAAGTATCCACGGCTTCTCTGAACAGCTGCTGCTTCGCCTCCCTCTGAAACACAAACGACTCAAAGCTTCACACAAACAAGCACTCGAAAGACACGAGATGATAAACGATACGGTCTGCGTTTCTCACCGACACAGACGGGTCATCGAAGGCTTCGATGAACTTCAGCGCCTGATTCGTGGGCGAGCGGATGTACTCCGTCCTTCCTCCTCGAAACATCCTCTGAGTGGCGATGTCGCAGGCAGGACAGACCTCATTGTGAACTCTGCAGGAAGAAACAAAACACTCAGAGATCCAAACACATGTTCATCAAATAAGCAGGTGGAAATTCTCAAGCAACAAGGCTATAGCCCAGGTATGGGCAAACCCTGGCCTGCGGGCCATATTCGGCCCATTGGGCTTTTTAATTGGCTCGCCAAAATTGTCCAAAATTTGGACAATTGAAAAAAAAAAAATCATAATAATTAGATACAAACCGAATTCCAAAAAAGTTGGGACAAGTAGCAATAAGTGCACTTTCTTTCTGCGCAACAATGTGTATGTCCTGTACATATTGCAGTTCTGACAATAAAGTTGACTTTGACTTTGAATTGGTGATCCTCTTACCATCTTGGCTTCTGAGAGACACTGACACTCTGAAAAGCTCTTTTTATACCCAATCATGTTGTCAATTGACCTAATTAGTGTTAATTGGTCTTCCAGCTGTTCGTTATATAGCTCAATTTCCTTTTTCCAGCCACTTATTGCTACTTGTCCCAACTTTTTTGGGATTTGTTGACACTGTGAAATTTTGAATCAACATATTATTCCTTTAAAACGTTACATTTACTCAGATTAAACTTTTGAACTGTCATCTATGTTCTATTACGAATAAAATATTGACATTTGTCATCTCCACATCATTGCATTAAGTTTTTATTCACAATTAGTTTAGTGTCCCAACTTTTTTGGAATCCCGTTTGTATTTTACAAGTAATGTATAAAACTCATAAAAATATTACCCCCAAATATTCAATTAAAATTTGTAAAAAAAAAAGAAGAAAAAAAAAAAGAGTCATTATAACCTGAAGGGAATGTAAATGTTAGAACTAGTTTGAAGGAGCTGTGTTGTAATTCAGGGAACAGGATTGTGGAGTTGACTTGATATCACCATACATATTTCTAAAACAATTTATATATTTTAAAAAGATGATTAAATTAAAGTTGTTGGGAAGGTATAGCGCAGGTGAAGGATACCTGAAGTTTTTTTGTTTTCAGTTTGGAGATTGTTCAAGTGAAGGTTGTTGTTGTTTGTGGTTATTTTGTATTTTTTTTAAACAAGGGGCAGATATACCGTATTCGTCGGTATATAATACAGTTTTTTTGCTCATTTGAATGTCCTGCGTATTATACACCGAAGCGTATTATCTATGGATTTTTTCCCATATTTTTAGACCCATTTTTCGCTCTGATTCGCCGTTTTTCATTTTGGGCAAAAATGGTGCAGTACCAGTTTCGGCCGCTATGGGCAGCAGCAGAGGACTCAGAGAGCGAAGAGGAAGAGGAGGGCCACTTCCAGACCGTTTCTAGCTCATGTGTCCGAAAAAAGCCTCCTCTGGTCGGACTGACTCTGTCGCTGCCCGCCCCCTGCTCTGGATGTAGCTGCATTTAGCTGTGAGGTTCGCTGTTTTTGTTAGCAAGATACCGTAACTCATAAACCACACCGCAGATTTTTAAATCCAGCTGATTTCACATTTGGTTAAGCTCAGGAGCCCGTGTGCTATAAAGTCAGCTAAGAAATATATTTTTTAAGCGTTTATTTAGCTAAATTTAAAGAAAGAAAGCGTCCGACCCGCGTGCATGCAAATCGGCGAACTACTTTTTAAAATCCAGCTCAGACCAGCTGATTTCACATTTGGTTAAGCTCAGGAGCCCGTGTGCTATAATGTCAGCTAATAAAAAAAAATTTCTCGCAAAGAAATAATTGTTTTTACCGTGTTTTCTTGTGAAGTGCTTCGGTGCTCGCTCGCTTCTGTGGCCGCCATTTTAAGCAAGGCAAATGAGGCGCTGACGCGTCGCGTAGCGGTGACGCATAATAGATGCGTATTAAAGCTTGGGTATGTAAGATTGTAATGTAGTCTGTAACTTTTCAAACAATATATATTTTAACATATTTCTTCACTCTGTCACTAGATTGATGTTAGAGAGGTAATCTCTGAAAAAACTAAAAAAAAATATTGTCCCCTTGCTTCTCCAGGTGGTAAATAAGCATTTCTAAAAAGAAAAAGTGACCCGCCATTTTCCAGCCAATAAAAACAAAGTTTGTAACCAGCCAATAAAAACCGAGCTTGAATTTGAATCAGCCAATAAAAACAGAGCTTGAATTCAAATTTCAACAGACCACAAGGGGGCAGAGCCATATATGGCTCTGAGGGGGAGGGATCAGAATGCTTTGCTTGTTGAAATTTTTTCTAAGTGCTGCTGTTCTACAGAAACTGCAGACTGAACCTTTAAACACTGAAGCGTATTATGTACGTGTTTTTCTGGTTTATTGACAATAATTGATCAAAGCGTATTATACACAAGCGTATTATACACGGGAGCGTACAGGGAACCCCCGTGTTACGAACGAGATCGGGACCTAAGAACGGTTCGCAGCTCGATCCGTTCGTAGGTAGGGGGTGAAAATTATATTTAAAAAAAAAAATTATTCATTCATTCATTCATTCAACCTTTATTTATCATGCTAACGGAGCGCGCGCACACATTTAAGCATGTAAAGTAGTGTACTGTAATGTTAAACATTGCTATTCACATTTACAGAATAAATAAAAATATATTTTCTTACTTTGAGATGGTCAAAGCCGACATCTTAGGTTGCCATGCGTTGATTGTTTTCGGGCCGAGCAGCGCGGGCCACCGCAGCTGCTCCAGGCCTGTGTTAGCTAGCTGGCTAGCTTCTGCTAGCCAAGCCATGAGCTAGTGTTGGAGCGGCGGCGCGATCAATCTGCAGCTCCTGCTCCAGCCGCTGCTCCAGCCTGAGACGTCCACAGAGCTATTCCAGCTAGTAATTAATCCACATGATGCGATCCTGGTCACCAGTGTTCAAAAGGCCGGCTCCCGTGTTAGCTCCAGTGTTAGCTCTGGAGCTAGCCAGGCCGGAGGTGTAGCCAGGCCGGCCGGAGGTGTTCGCACGGCGGCCTGGCACGATCGGCGATAAATCCGCTCCTGCCTGAGACATCCACAAAGTTCACAGAGACGTTTCCAGCTAGTAATTAATCCATATGAAGCCATCCTGGTCACCAGTCTTCGTCCAGCTCTCGGCAGCTAACCTAAGATGGCGTCCGGTCCGGTGTTCTACATTAATTTGTGACCGGAGACCCCAGTGACTGAACCTTAAATAGCGTCCGGTGTTCTACATTAATTTGTGACCGTGTAAACTGAAGACCTACTTCCTGTTTCCCAAAATTGCTCAAAAATTGCTCAAAAATGATCAGAAATGATCTTTTTTATCATAATTATTATTTATAAAGCCTTTAAAACAACCAGAGCTGCAACAAAGTGATGTACACATGAAATTAAGAACATTTAAACACAAAAAAAAAAAAAAAAAAAAAATATATATATATATTTTTTTTTTTAATTCATATTTTTATTAAATATGATATGTTCGTAAGTCCCGTGGTTCGCAGGTCGATGGGGTCGTAGGTCGGGGGTTACCTGTATAATGCACCGACAATACGGTAATTTTTTTTTCTTCTTTCTGCACCTTTTCATTCAATGTTTTTTTTCTCTCGTTCTGATGAATTTGTTTTATTTTGAATGAATGAATTAAAAAATAAACATGCAGCGCTGGGGCTGTTTGTTTCAGTACGTCGTAGTTTCAGAGACACGTTGGCTCAAACTTTATTGTGCTTCATCTTTTGACTCTCATCATATTCTATCCAGTAGAAACTCTTCAGATTAAACAAGTTAGATGTTCCCACCGCTAGTTAGAACGACTCTCCGTCACATTCTGCAGCATAAAGAGACCGAGTAGAACCTCGCTGCAGAAGAAACCTGCAGTTTATCAGATCTTAGAAAGCCGAACCACTTCACCACAGAATTAGTCTTTCCTCTCAAGTCAAAGTCAACTTTATTGTCATAACTGCAATATGTACAGGACATACACAGGATTGAAATTGCGTTTCTCTCAGTCCCTCGGTGCAACAGTAACCATTTAAACACTCAAACACTGAAACATTTAATAAACATAAGCATAAAATAGTAAAAGTGTGTGACTCTCTCATCAGCGATGTCATCTCTTTCTCTTCACTTGTGAAACATTGTTCAGTCACATTCTGACGGTCATGGGCACTCGTTTTGAAGCGAAAACTTAACGCGCGTTGAAGATTAGCTTAGCTTAGCCTGTCACCACGCACTTACGTAGTTGCGTCGCAGGTTTTTCTGTCCGGGTTGAAACTGAAGCAGCTGCTTCAACCCGAAAAGAAAAAGAAAAGCGTCAGTGAAACGCTGTAAAAATCCTATCAAAATATTGAAAATATGCTTAAAATTCACATCATCGTTTTTGAATAAAAGTATATCGTGAGATATATCGATATCAAATTATTGTCCAGCACTAAGATAACACAAACACTCCATCCAGCTGTTCCTGGCCCGGCCCTTCGCTCCAGTTTTAGAACAGTGTGGCCCGCGGGTCTAAAAGTCTGCCCAGCCCCGCTATAGCCAATCCAAATAATCTACATATTTTATGAAAACAACCCTCCCTGACCAAGAACAAACTGCAGTGACCCGTGCCTCAGCATGCAGTTACAGCCCAGTGATCAGCTAACAGTTCAACCAGTTTAACCTTCAACGAAGGCATTTTATCATCTTGGATTAGCAAGAGATTATACAGTTTATCGGTGGCAGCTGGAAGACATTGATTACTGAAATTGATCTGGAGTATTTTATCTGCTCTGCTGCTACAAACTTGATGTAAACAGGACATATTGTGGTGAAAAAAGCGTTTACTGGCTCACGAACCTGCACCTAAAAAGGTGTAGATTTGTTTTAAATCGCCTCCTTTAACTGGTTAGTGACTTATTAAGCAGCTGGACACGTGCAGGTCTATAGGATTCCTCTTTAAAAATTAACTAAAAGCTATTCAATTTATTCTTTAAGCCGTGTCTAGATGGCATAAAATTGAACAGTGTTATGTTTGTTGTTCCTAACCAAGTAATGAAGTTTTAAAAAGCCACACCAGAGACTCCCTTGGAATGAAGAGAAGGAATCATTTAACAAAAACCTTCAGATTAAGATCAGGCTGATGTTTATGGGATAGCGTTGTGATTTATGGCCTGAGCCAGACCTGAAAGTCAGGCCAAAATGATGTGCTTGCTGGGCGGGCCAGGCTTTGGTGGTGTAGTTTTACGAATAATACAGCACAAAGAAAACTAAATAAGAATGCACAATATAAAATGGTGTTTATCTAAATGTAGAGGAGGAGGCAGTAAGTTTATATGTTGAGGATGAGGAAAGAAAAAAGTGCAGCAGTTGATCAGAGTGAAAAAATAAAGTAGTGCAGGAGCATTGAACAACTAATTGTGGCCCCGCCCACTCTGCTTTGCTTGGGTGTAGGTTAAATTGCTCAATCATCAGCGACAACGTGACTCAGGTTAAATTAAAATAGCCTTTTTCTATATTTTCCCAAATAATTTTGCTCTCAAAATATTTTTGTTCATCTGTGTAACAGCCTATCTTTAGAGGTGATTTTTTTTTTAAGCTATTCGTTTCGTATGCTATTGTAAGATTTCCATTTGGTGACTTGTTAATAAACAAGAAATCTTACATCTTCGTTTCTCTGAAATACGTTGTTTTTAACTATCATGTCAAACTGATTTGCTTACAAAAGCAATAAAAGCTTAATTAAAATAACATGTCGGGTTTGCTTCGGGTTCCAGCCTCTAATTAGAGTTATCAGTCAGGTCGGACCGGACACAATGCTTATGGGCTCCACTGGATGTTTTAGGCCCAAATGCAACTCTACTCTGGGACCAACCTGTAGTAGGCGAGCTGCAGCGCCACCTGGAGGAAGGAGTTAGGACTCAGGTTGTGCTTCTTGGGAAGCTTCGTGCCGAACCTCTTGAAGTTGAACACGTTGACGTCGAGGTCGTTGATCAGTCTGCGGAAGAAAAGCCAAACAGGTTTCAATTTGTTATAAAACTATTATTTTCCAGCTCAGACTTCACGGTTTTCAGACAAAAACACTCAAACACATCTCAGTTTGAGTGGCCATACGGGAAAAGTGATGATTTAGTCTGTTTAGGGTCAGGAGTTTGCAAATTAAAAGTAAAGATCAAAGGTGGGCACATGAACGCTAGGGACCGCTAATGCGCTAATCCGCTTACAGCTGACCTAACGTTTTTGTCAGCGTAACAGCGGAGTGACTAACTTTTATAATTCATAAGCGGATTTGTGCTATTTTTATTTAAAATGCAGTACCGCTAATAACTAATTATCTATCAGTAAAAACGAATAAACTTATTTACAGGCTCTTATGCTGGCTCCGTAGCTGCTTGTTTTACCTTTTTCCCCCTTGCTCCCTCACCGTAAAGAGCAGAGAGGAGGGAGGGTTGGAGGGGGAGCAGAGGGGAGAACAGACGCGGATCTACCATGTAGGCAAATGATGCCGTTGCTTGGGGCCCCAAATCAGCAAGGGCCCCGGCCCCGCCCCGGCCAGTCACCTACATCACTAACATTGCTCATGCTTGTTAATGTACATTTAACATAAAAATAATTATAGCTACGATGAAAACGATCATTAAAAACGCAATACAAAAACCGGTCGATTTCTGTATCCCCCTACTAAAAATGGACTATTCCATCTTGACATCTTCCGGGTCAGAGGTGAACTCGGGTGCTAACGTTTATGGCTAGCTGTTTGCGCTCGGTTTCTTCATAAATCCGCAGAGAACCCCGCTGTTTCAAGCCAAATTAACGCGGCCGGAGGATTGTATTGTGTGTTTTGTGTCCACCACTCGACGGTGAGTCGTTTGTTTTATTTATTTGGGTTCCTTTTATGTAGAAATGCGGTGGCGAAACGCCCGTGTATTTGAGATTTAAAAGTGGTCTTAGGGATTAAAAGATCATTCTCATTTTGTTAATTTCGTGGCCGAATAGAATATATGTACGTAAAGTATTAAATAAATCCTTTGATTTTTGTAATTTCATCCTTTTAGGATCATTTTAGTTACTTTTCATTAAATCTGTTGACTGCCTATAGAATTTTGGAATTGGTTTAATTTATTTTTCGGTTGCGCAACAAAAAAGAAATTACTATTTGTTTTTTGAAACAATATTGAAGTAAATTAAGCTTAATTGACTCTTATATGAATTAAACTTGGATACAACTTGGAAGTGCACTTTAAAACTTGATCTCTAACTTTAATTTTACCTGTACTGTTGATGTGGTCTTTGAATTGAAGTTATAATAATAATAATGTAGTAAACTTTTTGTTCCACATTTAATTTATTGTGTTGAAGTTTGGGGAAAGGCATTTAAAACTATGACAAAGCCTGTTTTTATTTTACAGAAAAGAGCTGTGAGAATTATTTTAGGAAAACCTTATCGTCATCCATCTAATGCATTATTTAACCAACTTAAGTTATTGAAATTTTATGATTTGGTGGATTATAATATTTCATTAGTTATGTATAAAGCTCTTTGCCTTTTGACTCAGCTCTCTCTTCACCATCAGCTCTCTCTTCACCACGACAGACCGGTACAGCGCCCGCTTCACTGCGGACGCTGCACCTATCCGCCTATCGATCTCACGCTCCAGTTTTCCCTCATTCGTGAACAAGATCCCGAGATACTTAAACTCCTCCACTTGGGGCAGGACCTCCTCCCCGACCCGGAGAGGGCATGCTACCCTTTTCCGGCTCAAGACCATGGCCTCGGACTTGGAGGAACTGATCCTCATCCCGGCCGCATCACACTCGGCTGCAAACCGCTCCAGTGAAAGTTGTAAATCACGAACTGATGAAGCCAGTAGGACCACATCATCTGCAAAAAACAGAGAAGCGATTCTAAGGTCACCAAAACGGATCCTCTCAACACCTTGGCTGCGCCTAGAAATTCTGTCCATAAAAGTTATGAACAGAATCGGTGACAAAGGGCAACCTTGGCGGAGTCCAACTCTCACCGGAAACGAGCCTGACTTACTGCCGGCAATGCGGACCAAGCTCTGACACCGGTCGTACAGGGACCTAACAGCCCTTATCAAAGGGCCTGGTACCCCATACTCCCGGAGTACCCCCCACAGAACCCCCCGAGGGACGCGGTCGAATGCCTTCTCCAAGTCCACAAAGCACATGTAAACTGGTTGGGCAAACTCCCACGCACCCTCCAGGACCCTGCTGAGGGTGTAGAGCTGGTCCAGTGTTCCACGACCAGGACGAAAACCACACTGTTCCTCCTGAATCCGAGGTTCGACTATCCGACGGACCCTCCTCTCCAGAACCCCTGAATAGACCTTACCAGGGAGGCTTAAGAGTGTGATCCCCCTATAGTTGGAACACACCCTACGGTCCCCCTTTTTAAATAGGGGAACCACCACCCCAGTCTGCCAATCCAAGGGAACTGCCCCCGATGTCCACGCGATATTGCAGAGTCGCGTAAGCCAACACAACCCTACAACATCCAGAGCCCTAAGGAACTCCGGGCGAATCTCATCCACCCCCGGAGCCTTGCCACCGCGGAGCTTTTTAACCACCTCGGCGACCTCAGCACCAGAGATCGGAGAACCCGACCCAAAGTCCCCAGGCTCTGCTTCCTCAGTGGAAGACGTGCCAGTAGGATTGAGGAGGTCTTCGAAGTATTCCGCCCACCGACTCACAACATCCCGAGTTGAGGTCAGCAGCACGCCACCTCCACCATAAATGGTGTTGGTCTCGTACCTCTTTCCCCCCCTGAGACGCCGGATGGTGGACCAGAATCGCCTCGAAGCCGTACGGAAGTCATTCTCCATGGCCTCTCCGAACTCCTCCCACGCCCGAGTTTTTGCCTCAGCAACCACCCGAGCCGCATGCCGCTTGGACTGCCGGTACCTATCAGCTGCTTCCGGGGTCCCACAAGCCAAAAAGGCCCAATAGGACTCCTTCTTCAGCCTGACAGCATCCCTCACTGCCGGTGTCCACCACCGGGTTCGAGGGTTGCCACCACGACAGGCACCAACAACCTTGCGGCCACAGCTCCGATAAGCTGCCTCGACAATAGAGGCGCGGAACACGGCCCACTCGGACTCCATGTCCCCCGCCTCCCTCGGAACGTGTTCAAAGCTCTCCCGGAGGTGGGAGTTAAAGCTCCGTCTTACGGGAGACTCTGCCAGACGTTCCCAGCAGACCCTCACAATACGTTTGGGTCTGCCAGGTCTGACCGGCATCCTCCCCCACCATCGGAGCCAACTCACCACCAGGTAGTGGTCAGTTGACAGCTCCGCCCCTCTCTTCACCCGAGTGTCCAAGACATGCGGCCGCAGATCAGATGAGACGACAACAAAGTCGATCATCGAACTGCGACCTAGGGTGTCCTGGTGCCAAGAGCACATATGGACACCCTTATGCTTAAACATGGTGTTCGTTATGGACAATCCATGACGAGCACAGAAGTCCAATAACAGAACACCACTCTGGTTCAGATCAGGGGGGCCGTTCCTCCCAACCACACCCCTCCAGGTCTCACTGTCATTGCCCACGTGAGCGTTGAAGTCCCCCAGTAGAACAAGGGAGTCCCCAGGAGGCGCACTCTCCAATACCCCCTCCAAGGACTCCAAAAAGGGTGGGTAGTCTGAGCTGCCGTTTGGTGCATAGGCACAAACAACAGTCAGAGCCCGTCCCCCCACACGTAGGCGAAGGGAGGCTACCCTCTCGTTCACCGGGGTGAACCCCAACGTACAGGCACCAAGATGGGGGGCAACCAGTATGCCCACTCCTGCTCGGCGCCTCTCACCAGGGGCAACTCCAGAGTGGAAGAGTGTCCAACCCCTCTCAAGGAAACTGGTTCCAGAGCCAGAGCCATGCGTTGAGGTGAGTCCGACTATTTCTAGTCGGAAACTCTCAACCTCACACACTAGCTCAGGCTCCTTCCCCACCAGAGAGGTGACATTCCATGTCCCAATGGCCAGCTTCTGTAGCCGAGGATCAGACCGCCAGGGTCCCCGCCCTCGGCCACCACCCATCTCACATTGCACCCGACCCCTTTGGCCCCTCCCACAGGTGGTGAGCCCATGGGAAGGGGGACCCACGTCTCCTCTTCGGGCTGTGCCCGGCCGGGCTCCATGGGTAAAAGCCCGGCCACCAGGCGCTCGCCAGCGTGCCCCACCTCCGGGCCTGGCTCCAGAGTGGGGCCCCGGTGACCCGCGTCCGGGCGAGGGAAAACTTAGTCCATTTACCGATCGATCTACGTTCCCACCCTCATCTATGGTCATGAGCTTTGGGTTATGACCGAAAGAACAAGATCTCGGATACAAGCGGCTGAAATGAGTTTTCTCCGCAGGGTGGCTGGACTCTCCCTTAGAGATAGGGTGAGAAGCTCAGTCATCCGGGAGGGACTCGGAGTAGAGCCGCTGCTTCTCCACATCGAGAGGAGCCAGTTGAGGTGGCTCGGGCATCTGGTTAGGATGCCTCCTGGACGCCTCCCTGGTGAGGTGTTCCGGGCATGTCCCACCGGGAGGAGACCCAGAGGAAGACCCAGGACGCGCTGGAGGGACTATGTTTCTCGGCTGGCCTGGGAACGCCTTGGGATTCCCCCGGAGGAGCTGCTCCAAGTGGCTGGGGAGAGGGAAGTCTGGGCCTCCCTACTTAGGCTGCTACCCCCGCGACCCGACCCCGGATAAGCGGAAGAAGATGGATGGATGGATGGATGGATGTATAAAGCTCAACACAACTTACTGCCTCCAAACGTTCAAAAGTTTTTTGTCAAAAGAAGGTCTTGTTATAGTCTTAAGGGAACTGAGATTTTTGCAAAACCTCAGTATAGGACCAGTTCGAAAGGTCGGACTGTTTCGATACAGGGAATTGATTTATGGAACAATTTAGAAAACGATGTTAAATACGCTAAATCTATGCTTGTGTTTAAAAAAATGATTAAATCTAAGTTGTTAACAAAATACGAAAATCTTTAGTTAAATCGATTCTATTAGTAAGTATTTAGTCAAAAAATGAAGTTTTTTGTTTCATTACTAGAAAAACATTGCATTAGTTAATTGTTTGGATTGAGTTTGCTTTTGTGTTTTTTTTTGTTTGTTTTTTAAGAAAAAAAGGGGCAGATACTATAAGATTATTTCTTCTCTCTGCCTCCTTTCATTTTATGTCTTTTATATTGTACACTGTATGTTTAAATGTTGTTTTTTATTGATGTAAAATGAATAAATTTAATAAAAAAAATAAAAATAAAAACTTTATTTGTATAGCACCTTCCTGCAATGCCTTGCATTGACCAAGGTGCTTAACAGATATAGGATAATCTAAAAAAATAAATACAAAGTATGTGCATGTGTAATGAAGAATATAATTTGTACGTGCAGCTGTTAATACATGTAAAGTTTTTTTTTTTAATGTTTGTTGCTCTTTTTGCCAACTGTGATGTTTCTTCTGTCCAGGACTGTAAATATCCAGGTGGGTCAGGAGGAGTTAATGGGAAGCTGCTGCTGTGACATAAGAGGTAGGATAAAGGTGTATACGCCAAAAATACACTACACGCGGCTCCGCTCCGCCCCGCTCCGCAGGTCGCAGCTGAGCGAGTCCAATTTCCATTACCTGCGCTCAGCTCAGGTCCGAGTGGATGCGCTGCTCCGAGACGCATGCGCGGGAATTGCGAGATCGCGCGATAAATCAAGTGATAAATAAGTAAGTCAGAACAAAACAATTCACTCGGTGGAAGAAAGAGAACAAAAGTAGAGACTGCTGCCTTGATATTCTCTCGTAAATGAGCGACAGGACATGGTTTGAGCAACAGGAAGTGATGTATTACATTTCAGAATAAAATACTTTATTTATTTCTTGTATTTCTTTTTATTTCTTGTATTGCGTTTGTAGGCGTAGTCATAAATGATAGTTTGACAGCATTTTTGTACAAATAAATCCGTATAGAGCTAGGATTAGTCCGCCCGTGGTGATTTTATTTTGTAAATACGGAAGTTGTGCTCGTTCCTTTTCCTGTTGGTGCGACGTAATCTTCAAAAGTTGACTCCGGCACAGCTCCGGCGTCCGGCAGAAATAGAAAAATTTCTAATTTTGACGGACTGCCGTCCGCTCTCCGCAGCTCGCCGCCGCCGTGTGGAGCCAGTGTAAATTCTGTCATTGATTATAATGGGTGCGTATTTGCTGCGGAGGTCGGACCGGAGCGGGGCGGAGCTGCAACGCGTGTAGTGTATTTTTGGCGTAACAGTTCATGCACCGCTAGTTGGCAGTTTAGTGCAAATATTGCATAACTTGTTGGCTAGCAATTGTTGAATTTAATTAGCGGTTTAGAATTTAGCTTCCCCTAATTTTCATAAGACATTAGTGCTTTTGAAATTGCGGACCTAAATAAATTAATTAGTGCTTTAGAAATAGCGGAACTAATTTTTGGATTAGCGCTGCCCAGCACTGGTAAAGATAAAGATAAAAAGCTTGACATAAAGCATGCAGATACACTTTAAACTGGAAAGAAACATGTTAGCTTTAACATTTTTATGCAAATTTCATTCAAAATTTTACAAATTAAATGTTACTTTTCCAAGCAGGTCCAATATAAAACCTAATCGGACCCCACACCATCGATGCAACAATGTAAGATTTATGTACAGCTTCTAAAGGCTCAAAAGCTGCCGCTAACAATCTATGAATCAAAAAACTTGTGTTCTTTTACCATGTGTCATGTTTCTCTTCACATAAAAAAAGGTTTAATTTAGTAAAATGTTAGCAGATCAAAGGCTGCTGAGTGTTAATACTCAGCAGATTGTGGAGGTTTGGAGTTCAGGTTGTGAATATGAAAACGGCGATGAGAACGTTGGATTTCTGAGATTTGTTTACGTTTCTGTGGCTCGACTTGTTCTGCTGAATGTTAAAGGAAAAGCAGCTGAAGCTGCGCAGAGGATCAAATTCAAAGCCTGCTCCGCCCTCGGGCGAGACAACCGAAGCTTACATGTCGAGGTTCTGCTTGGCCAGCTCAATGTCCCTCTTGATGTCTCGGTCAATGTGAAAGTAGAGCTTCTTGGGCATCGGGAGGGGAACCAGGGGCGCTCTCTTTGGGTCTGGTTTATCACTGCAGATCAAACAACAACATTTAAACACTTTATGCATCATAGTACCGGTAGTTTTCTTCCCCATGCAAACTGGGTAAATGTGCTTATTAACACACTGCAGCCTTTAGATGCAGCTGCAGCGCCTCCAACAGATGTTAACATAAAAAAAGGCATTTAATAAAGACCTAAAAGAGCATCAGAAATAAACAGCCCCTGCACGTTGTTTACAGCACACCTTTGGTTGTTTCAGTGTATTTACAGCTGCAGTCTGTGGTAAACAGAAATGCAGCTCAGAGGCATGCAGTCTTTGGTGACCCCACGGGACGCATCAATAGACCGATACTGACCTCAGACCAAAGGAAGAGGAAGCTGTGATCTCCTCTCTGATTGTGTCTGAGCTAAAATAATCCAAGAGTTTTACTACAGTAATCAGCTCCATCAGCTGTTAGATCAGTGATCACACTCGTTGGTAAAAAATATAAAAACAGGTCAAGTCTAATAACCCAAACTCTTAACAGTAACGTTTTTATTAAACAAGCAGCAGTTTTACTCGTCTTTACACTCAATTTATTCAAGTACCGTATTTTCTGCCATACACGTTGCACCTTCCTGTAAGTCGCATCAGTCCACATATGTCTACCGGTAATTAAATGGAAAAAAATCCATAAATATGTCGCTTCCCCGTATACGACACATCTATAATGCGTCACAGCTGATTCATTCATTCAACCTTTATTTAGTCAGGTAAATCTTATTGAGTCTCGAGGGCTCATTTACGAAAGCGACCTGCTAGAAAAAAAAGAATGATGAACATCAATGATACAAATACATTAAACAATAAACAAAAGAAAAGAAAAAGTAGCAAAAACATTATAAGGTAGATGTACAAAAAAAATCAAAGACAGGAACATGTCTGCATTGGTTTTTGCCAGGATTCCAACAGATTCTGAAAACCATCCAGAGAGGTCAGGGCCGAGAGCTTCAGATCTTTTTGTAAGATATTCCAGGAAGCAGGAGCAGAGTAGGAGAAGGCCCTTTTTCCAAGTTCAGTCCTCACTGACGGAACACTGCAGGTGATCATGTCCTGAGAGCGCACGCTGTAGCTGCACTCACGCAAAGACATGTAGGAGGAGATGTATGAGGGCAGCAGACCAAGAAGTGATTTGAAGATGAAAATGTACCAGTGGAAGAGTCTGCGTGAGGTTAATGATGTCCAGTTAACCAGTGAATACAGGGTGCAGTGGTGGGTACGATAATCACAGCCAGTTATGAATCTTAGTGCACCATGATAGATAACATCCAACATCTGCAGGGTGCTTGTAGGAGCCAGAGCCCTAGAGAGAGAGAGTTCCGACACTTCCATAGACTCCCATTGTAAGAATGGAATGCGGAAGTCACGTGGGTCATGGAGGGGGTGATTCATAAGATATCTATGGGGCGATTCGTTCCACTAAACTGTTCCAAACAGCAGCGCTGCTAGCATCAAACGGAGTTCATTGTTGATGTTCCAGACGTGTTTTCTCCGGTAAGTTGATGAAAATACAATTTTCTTTTGCCCTTGTGAAGCGTTTAAAACGTCTAAAAATGCTTAAGAAAAAATGCATAGTGTAGTGCTCACGCCACTAGGTGGAGCTGCAGGATAAGAAATGAAGAGGAGAACGGTAGAAGGAATGTCAGTTTGTTACTGCTCAATAATTACTGAAAAACGCTGGACAAAGTAAGAAAAGTTGTTTTTTTTGTGTCATGTTGCGCCAGTAGCTGCTCAAATTGACTGACAGCGATGAGCTGTTTGGAACAATTGAGAGCTACATGAACCACGTGACCGCCTGTCGGCGAGTTCAAAGAGTGTCGGAACTCTCTCTCTCTAGGGCTCTGGTAGGAGCATTCATGTAGAGAATGTCACCGTAATCAATGGAGGGAAGGAAAGTCACAGATACAAGGCGTTTCCTAACATTCAGTGTTAAGACATGATTTATTTCTGAAAAAGAAACCCAGTTTAACTTTCAGTTTCTTCACTAGGTTTTCCACGTGGAGTTTAAAAGAGATTCGAATCGACCAGGATACCCAAATATTTATAGGAATCAACAAACTCAATAGGGACACCATTTGAGGATAATCACGGATGCATCACGTTTGTTATGCGTCACCACTGACAACCCAGAAACGCGGGCCGGTGTTGTGCCAAAAATCGATTTGCTGCCAAATGGCGGCCGCGGGAGCGTGCACGGGAGGACTTTAACAATAATTTAACAAGATTAACACTTAAAAACCACTACCGGTATTTGTTTGCTCAAAATTATAGCAAAGGTGTGTCTCAGTTTAACTTTTCCTTAAAGGTTCAGTATGTAATTTCTGGAACACGCTGGAACTTAGGAAAATTTTGAACAGAGACACGTTTCTGATCCCTCCCCCTCAGAGCCATATATGGCTCTGCTCCCTCTTTCTGCTGAAATTCAAATTCAAGCTCTGTTTTTATTGGCTGGTTAACGGTGGGTCACTGTGGCTTTTTAGAAATGCTTTTAGAGAAGCAAGGGGACAATGGTTTTTTTTCAGAGATTACTTGTCTAAAATCAGTATGTCAGGAGGTAGTGACAGAGTGAAGAAATATGTTAAAAATATATTGTTAGAAAAGTTACATACAGCTCCTTTAATGAATGCACTTTGACGGTCAAATCAGCTGCGTTTCAAAAGCCGATATGCAGAAGTAGCGCGTGCACGGGGGGACTCGCTGTGCATTTCTTCTAAATTTAACAAGATAACCATCTAAAACAATTGTCTGTTTGCTCGACATTGTAGTAAAGGTGTGTCTCAGTTGAAGAGAAACAGCCTTTATTGTCCCATGATGGGAAATTCAAGTGTAACAGCAGCAACAGATAAAAAGATTCACACAAAAGTTCCTAAATGTTAAAAACAATATACAGTATAAAGAAGTAAGATAAACAATATCAATAATAATGTAAGCTCAATGTGACTAATCTATTTAAAAGGTTGAATGAATGTTCAGTATGTACTGGAATATTGAGAATGGCAGACTATTTACAGTATTATAGGCAGAGTGTGTGTTTTAGCAGAGGTCAGCATGTATTTAATCCTTATTGAGTTATTTGGAAGCAGTGATGGTTGTAGTCTAACAGCTGCTGGGAGGAAGGACCTGCGGTAACGCTCCTTTGTACAGTACATGCAGGATGCAGTAATCTGTCACTGAAGGAGCTCCCCAGTTCAGCAGCAGCTTCATGCATGGTGTGGGAGAGCTTGTCCAGCAATGTTGCCTTCTTGATGAGCTTATCTAGCTGCTTCTTCTCAGCAGATGATAAGTTGCTGCTCCAACAGACAACACCACAGAAGATGGCTGATGCTACTACAGAGTCAAAGAAGGTCTTCAGGAGCACCCCCTGCACTTCAAACGGACTTTTCCTTAATAAATGCACTTCAATGGCCACATCAGCTTCATTTCATCAGGGCGACGCAGCGAAATGAAGCTGATGTGACGGTTGCTCCAGGCGAGCTGAATGATGGTGGCTTCATGGCAAGCCGACTGTCGTTAATAGCCACTTTTCCCTATTACATGACACAACGGCATGCCTTAATACTCTAGTGCCATCTAGTGGCTGAAAATGTTAAGTGTTCAATATTTTCAATCAGAATGAATGAAAACAGTCATATCTCAGTCAAAACAAGTCCCTCTAACTCTGGTCCCAGTAAACCCCCAAGACTGCACAAAGTGGTCTGGACGACAGGTCTACAGACTTTTTGATGGTCTTCTGAAGCTTTTATTTGGACTATGGTTGTTGTTTTTCCACCTTTTTCAGTCAAGGATCCAGTGATGCATCTCTCTGGTTCTGGTTCAGGTCATGGCTGAATTTTATTTTTTTACAACATTCAGACACTGTTCATCTGCTGGAAATGTACCGGTACATAAAATATTCAGACATAATCAAAGTAGCAAGTTTAAAGAAAAGACTGCAGAACTTCTAGTCCCTTTGAAGCTCAGTGGGTGGCACTGAATATTTCCTGGATTATTGACTTTGATCTCACCAGTACTCCAGGATGTGATGCAGCAGGTTGGTTATGGGCGGACCCTCAGCTGTGGCCTGTTCGTACAGGAGGCCCCACGATCCGTCTTCTCCCACCACAAACTGTTCAAACACACCCAGAACAGTCAACCCACTGCAAATCTGCTTCTCCGACTTGATTTTCCTCTCAAACCCACCTGCAGAGTTTTGTCGAACCAGCGGTTTCCACTGTTGGAGAATGTCCCGCCCCCGTGCAGCACCTGAGCCGCCTTCCTGCTGGCGTACCTGTCAGCCAAAGTTTGGACAAAACACAATATCACGCTGTACCCAGCGGTTCGAAACGCGATTACTTAAGATCTCTGACGTTAAGAGTTTCACAATCTGTGGTTAAAGCAGCGACAGCTCAAACACGGGAAGTGACAATTGTTCACTGCTGCCTGATGTCAACACACGACACAATCGTATCTGCAGAGAGATTACAGACGACTTCAACAAACACAGAAGTACCAGCGCGTGTTTGTGCACATACTTTTCGTCCGATATCCTCATGACTGGAGAGTCAAGACACAAGGAGAAAAGTCCCGTTTCTATCATCCGCACCGACTCCTGGTTGAGTTTGTCTAAAACACGAACAGAAAGACAAAAGATTTAGTTTTACAACCTGCTCCTAAAATCTGTTCGGACATTTGTTGTACCTTTATTTATTTTAGTCCAACGTATGGTTTATGTTTTAGAGACGTGGTTCTACTCTTCTACTCGCTGCAGACACTCATGTTCAGATCTTATCAGTGATCACTTGTCCCACCTTGGTTCTTTCTTTCTCAATCACAAGTCAGCCACATCTGAACAAACAACCTCCGCCTTTTATCAAGACATGTTCTTTAGGCAGGTTAGTAAATGTAGAGCTTGGATTGAACATTTAGGTTTAAGGCTCTGAGCATTAGATCTTCAACTTGGAGCTTTAAAAAATAAAAGTAAAAGTCCAAATGTCAGCTCCTGAAAGCTGCTCACTGTAAACATCAAGATGGACGCACTGATAACCCTAAATAACTTAATGACTGAAAATTAAATGACAACACGTAAAAAGAACCTATTTGTTTTAAATGTCTGCCGCCTGCTTATTTTAATCCAACTTTCAGATCAGACTTTTGTCTTCCACAGCTCCTCTTCCACATGGTGTCCCCCACGGCTCAACCCTTGGCACCCTTTTATTTGCTCTTTACCTACTCCCCATAGGCTCTTTTTTATATACTGTATGATGTTTCATTTCACTTCTATGCTGATGATTGCCAAATCTATTTTCCTTTGGCACAAAACAACACATTCCAGCATTTTACAAACTGCCTTAATGATATTAAACCATGGTTTTCTCTAAACTTTCTTAGTCTAAATGAGAACAAGACAGAAGTTATGATGCTTGGACCGAGTTGCTGTTCCTCTCCCAGCGTAGACCTTGGCTCACTGACATTTTATCTCAAGGACCGTGTCACCAATCTGGTGGTGAAGTTTCAATCGGATTTTAAATTTGAAAAACCGATCAGCAGTGTTGTTCAGTAAAGTTTTTATCGACTTCACCAAATAGCAAAAGTGAAACCAATCTTAGCAAGACCTGACTTGGAGAAATTAATCCATGCTTTTGTCACAGCTCATCTTGATTGTAATGCACTGTATGTAGGCATCAGCCAGACCTCTCTTCCCCGTCTGCAGCTCGTGCAGAACTCTGCTGCTCGCCTGTTAACTCAGACCCGTAGACGAAAAGCTCATCACTGCTCATTCCTGGCGTTCCTTCACTTGCTCCCTGTGCACTACAGAATTCAGTTTAAGCTTTTGTTGTTTGTTTTTAAATGCCTGAACAACCTTGCCCCACCATATCTGTCTGACTTGCTTCAGCCCTACTGCCCTCCCCGATCTCTAAGATCAGCTGATCGGTTGCGACTGACAGTCCCTAAAACTAGGCTGAAGCTCAGAGGTGACAGAGCTTTTGCTGCTGTTGCTCCCAATTATGGAACAATTTACCCTCGAGTGTCAGACAGGCCTCCTTTCCTCCAGTTTTTAAATCTCTTTTAAAAACACTCTTATTATTTGGCTTTTAACACGTGATCTTATCTTGTGTGTCATCTTAAAACACACCTGCCGTGAACCTGGTACGTGTATGTTTCTTTGTGTATGCTTTGTATGTTTTTGTTGTCAATCTTTTTCTTTTTTTGTCTTGTTGTACAGTAGGGGTGCGGAATAGATTTTTTTTCAAGAATCTAGATTCTTAGTTCTGGCGATTCTGAATCAATTCTAAAAGCCCATAAATCGATTTAAAAACATGTTTAATTTGTTTTTTTCGGCTCCTACTCCGGAGTCTCAATATTGCGGGAGATGTGCCCGCTCGGCCGCCGTATAATTTTGCCCATGTAGGCCACCGTACAGTAAGCTAGTTAGCCAGCTCCCTTTATCTGAATGGAGCCTGCTAGCATGGAGCAGGAGGACAGCGCGATTCAACCCGCTTCGTCGACGTTAAAAATCATTTCAGATCTTACAATGTTCCGGGGGAAGACAAAGCTTAACAAGAGAAGGGTTGTTTGCAAGAAGTGTAAAAGTAAATTGCAGCACAGTATTTTGGAAATACGACAAAATGCGCAGAAGATGACACTGCACTAAAAGGCCTAATATCCGGGGAGATACAACAGTATGCAAGTCTATGTATCTGCCACATATCCAGTATGTTTCCGGTGATATACGGGAAGATCTCATCTTTAACAGATCCTAGTACAGGATATCCCATGTATACCCATCCGTGATAGATCCTAGCACTGGATATTTTCTGGATACTCATACATGATCAATCCAAGTATAGGATATTTTCTGGATACACATCTGCTATAGATCCTAGTATAGAATATTTTATGTATACCCATACTTGAGATATCCTAGTATTGGATATTTTCTGGATACCTATATGAGAAAGATCCTACTATTGGATATTTTTTGGATACCTATATGTGAAAGATCCTACTATTGGATATTTTCCATATACGTATCTGTGATAGATCCTAGTATTGTATATTTTTGGATACCCAAACATAATAAATCCTAGCATTGGATATTTTCCAGATACAAATCTGTGATAGATCCTAGTATTGGATATTTTGTGGATACTCATACATAATAAATCCTAGTATTGGATATTTTCGGGATACACATCTGTGATAGATCCTAGTATTTGATATTTTCTGGATACCCATACATAATAAATCCTATTATTGTATATTTTCCGGATACACATCTGGCAGATCCTCATATTGCATATTTTCTGGATATCCATACATAATAAATCCTAGCATTGGATATTTTCCGGATACACATCTGTGATAGATCCTAATGTTGGATATTTTTTGGATACCCATCTGACAGATCCTCATATAGGATATTTTCTGGATACCCATACATAATAAATCCTAGCATTGGATATTTTCCGGATACACATCTGTGATAGATCCTAATGTTGGATATTTTCTGGATACCCATCTGACAGATCCTCATATAGGATATTTTCTGGATACCCATACATAATAAATCCTAGCATTGGATATTTTCCGGATACACATCTGTGATAGATCCTAATGTTGGATATTTTCTGGATACCCATCTGACAGATCCTCATATAGGATATTTTCTGGATACCCATACATAATAAATCCTAGCATATGGATATTTTCCGGATATACATCTGACAGATCCTAGTATTGGATATTGTCTAGATACCCATACTTAAAAAATCCTAGCATTTGGATACTTTCCGGATACACATCTGTGATAGATCCTAATATTGGATATTTTCTGGATACCTATACATAGTAAATCCTAGTATTTGACATTTTCCAGATACACATCTGACAGATCCTCATATTAGATATTTTCTGGATACCCATACATAATAAATCCTAGCATTTGGATATTTCCGGATACACATCTGACAGATCCTAGTATTGGATATTGTCTGGATACCCATACATAAAAAAATCCTAGCATTTGGATACTTTCCGGATACACATCTGTGATAGATCCTAATGTTCGATATTTTCTGGATACCCATACATAGTAAATCGTAGTATTTGACATTTTCCGGATACACATCTGACAGATCCTCATATAGGATATTTTTTGGATACCTATACATAAAAAATCCTAGCATTTGGATAATTTCCGTATACACATCTGTGATAGATCCTAATATTGGATATTTTCTGGATATCCATACATATTAAATCCAAGTATTGGATATTTTCCAGATACACATCTGACAGATCCTAGTATTGGATATTGTCTGGATACCCATACATGAAAAATCCTAGTATAGGATATTTTCCGTATATATATATATATATATATATATATATATATATATATATATATATATATATATATATATATATATATATATATATATATATATACTGTTACTCCCAAACTCCCTCCTAAACAATTTAAATTTACATACTGTATACAATATTTTAAATAAACAATCCATACAGCATGTGTTGTTTATGTAAAATATTGTATATATAGTAGTATTAAAATTTAAATTGTTTATTTAAGAAGGGAGTTTGGGAGTAACAGGTGATGAGTGTGATTGCAACCTGGTACGTGTCATGACAAAAGTTGACTGAACTTGAACTATCCTACTTTGCTGTTTTTCACTTATCGCTAGTGGGCGTGTTCCCACCAGCAATATGCATGGTCCAGCGCACCTCATGGTCCCAAACACCTGTGATAAACGAGGGACTATATAAAACTAACAAACCGGTGTGTGTGTTTGTCTTTTTTTTTAAGTAAAAACTAATTTAAATTATTTTCAGAAATGCTGTCTTGAATAATTTTGTAGATGTTGAACAACACTATGCAAAACATTAAAATTTCTTTGTTTAAAAGAGCATTTATTGTACAGTAGTTTGTTTTGGGCATGTTTTATGTTTGAGTTTTTTGTTAAATAAGTTCTATTCTATTCACATAATAAATGTTTACTCAGCAGAGGTAAAAAGTAATACTGACAATAATTCACATTAGCCTTTAAAGAACCTTGACCAAAAGACATTTTTCATCTTATTTTGTTCACTTCTGCTTAGTTGAGAAAGTCCCAATTGTTCCTTTAGGACTAAGGCATTACCATCTGGTTCCCACTGAAAACCCATTCGGGGCCCGTTAAACCCATACAAAAAGGCCTAATATCTGGGGAGATACAACAGTATGCAAGTTTACGTATCTGCCACATATCCAATATGTTTCTGGTGCTATACGGGGAGATCTCATCTTTAACAGATCTTAGTACAGGATATCCCACGCATACCCATCTGTGATAGATCCTAGTATTGGATATCTTCTGGATACCCATCCATAATAAATCCTAGTATTGGATATTTTCCAGATACCCATACATGAAAAATCCTAGAGTAGGATATTGTCTGGATATGTATATTTAACTGTACACTTGCATATTGTGTGTGTGTGTGTGTGTGTGTGTGTATGTGCGTGTGTGTGTGTGTGTGCAAGGGGTTATGGAGAACAAGATCTGTGAGTTTGGTGGTCCTATCACTGCGTTTAGTTGGAAATCCTAACCCCAATTTGTTAAAATACAAATACCCATAATTCATAGGGAGAACGTAGGACGGACAGGAATCTCATAAATTGCGGTCAGGGAGTTATGGAGAACAAGATCTGTGAGTTTGGTGGTCCTATCACTGCGTTTAGGTGGAAATCCTAACCCTAATTTGTCCAAATACAAATACCCATAATTCATAGGGAGAACGTAGGACGGACAGGAATCTCATAAATTGCGGTCAGGGAGTTATGGAGAACAAGATCTGTGAGTTTGGTGGTCCTATCTCTGCGTTTAGTTGGAAATCCTAACCCTTGGTCAAAATACCATAATCCAAAAAAAAAGTGTTGGGAAAGTGTTGAAAGTTCCGATCAGCTCTGCAAGGTGCTGGCCAATATCTTTAACACCTCATGCCCTGTAGACAGATCCCGTCTGCCTGAAGACCACACCACCATCATCCCAGTCCAAAAAAGCTCTACAGTAGCCGTGTTTCCATCAAGGTTTCTAGGTGCGCATTTTGAAGTAGCGCAGCAGAAAAGCTTAATGGAAACGGCAAAATGCGAGGTTACTTCCTGAAATACGCTAAAAAGTTTATACGCTCGCTTGAGGTGGTTTTTGGGATGTTCGGAAATGAGCAGATGCGCACAACGACAGATGGAAACACATTTTCCGACTCATTTCTGACGTAGCGAACATTCACGTCACGTGACGTTCAGCTTTTTCCGCTCCGGACAACATGTAACATCGCTAAAACTAGTTTGCATGACAGAATAAATACAACTCGCCTGATAGCAACACATACCTGAAATATTCTCTCCATTTTGACGAGATGTGTGGCCGGGTTCTGTTTTCAACTGCTACTTCCTGTTTACTGTAGACATGCGCAGTGCTGACGTCTGACGTAATGACGCTGACGTCTGACGTAATGACGCTGACGTCTGACGTAATGACGCTGTGCGCGGCTTGGAAGAAGTGCTTCAAGCCAGTAGATGGAGAAACACTTCTGATCTGCATTAATTTGTATTTACATATTTGCGAGGTAGCTCAAATTTCGCAATTAAAATGGATGGAAACACAGCTAGTGACTGCTCTGAATGACTGTTGGCCAGTGGCCCTCACCCGATAGTCGCTAAATGCTTCGAAAAACTGTTCATGACCCACATCAAAACAACCATCATCAACAAGGACCCTCGAGTATGCATACTGTGAGAACCAATCAACAGAGGATACCATCTCCTCTGTGGTCCACACTGCTCTCACCCACCTGGAACAGAAGGACTCATACACCCATATGCTCTTTGTGGACTTCACATCTGCCTTCAAAATCATGATCCCCCAAACCCTAATGGACAAATTACTAACACTAGGACTAAGCCCCTCCATTTGCAACTGGTTCCTTGACTTCTTAACTAACAGACTTCAGTCAGTGATGATCCACAACTTCTCCTCTTCCACCATCACCCTCAGCACTGGCTCTCCTCAGGGATGTGTGCTGAGCCCTCTTCTGTTCACTCTGCTCACATATGATTGTACAGCCACACATCCAGGCTGTCATATTGTTAAGTTTGCAGATGATACAGCTGTGGTGGGATGCATCACAGATAATGATGAATCCAGCTACAGACAGGAGGTGGAACATCTGGAGAGCTGGTGCAAAGAGAACAACCTTCACATGAATGTGAAGAAGACGAAGGAGATGATTGTGGACTTCAGAAGGAACAAACACACCCACACCCCACTGTATATAGGTGGATCTGCGGTGGAGGTGGTCTCCAGCTACAAATACCTGGGTGTACACATGAATGATAACCTCAGCTGGAGCAACAACACCACCAGCCTGATCAAGAAAGGTCATCAGAGACTCTACTTCCTCAGACGGCTGAGACGAGCCGGTCTGAGAAGCTCAGTCCTCACCTCGTTCTACAGGTGTGCAGTGGAGAGCGTCCTGTGCTCCAGCATCAACGTGTGGCATGGAGGCTGCACAGTTGCAGAGAGGAAAGCTCTACAAAGAGTGGTGAAGGCTGCACAGAAGTCTGTGGGAGTCAGTCTCCCCACCATCACAGACATTTACACCTCCAGATGCAGAAAAAGAGCCACCTGCATCATGAAAGACCTCACTCACCCAGCACACTCACTCTTTGCACCACTCCCCTCGGGACGGAGGTTGAGGAGCATCAAATGTAGAACCACTAGACTGAGGAACAGCTTCTACCCTGAGGCTGTCAGACTCATGAATAAATAAATAATAAGAATAAACACTGCAAAATGTCACATCATGCTGATACTGATCTGTTTCTTGTTGCTGCGTTCATCTGTGACCATCTGCTCATGTTCGTGCTGCTGTTTATAATGATGTTTTTCTACTACATTAGGGCTTAGTGTATTACTAGCTGATGTCTCTCTTAGTTAATCCTAGATGTTATTATTGTTTTTCTCTTGCATTTGTTGTTGGATGTAACTGGGACCCTGTGTACATAATCTCGTTTTCAACACATGTACTACATGCGG
>JBBPBX010029371.1:25408-35929 GCA_038048925.1 Garcialebias charrua | reverse complement strand
CTTTCACTGGAGCGGTTTGCAGCCGAGTGTGATACGGCCGGGATGAGGATCAGTTCCTCCAAATCCGAGGCCATGGTCTTGAGCCGGAAAAGGGTAGCATGCCCTCTCCGGGTCGGGGAGGAGGTCCTGCCCCAAGTGGAGGAGTTTAAGTATCTCGGGATCTTGTTCACGAATGAGGGAAAACTGGAGCGTGAGATCGATAGGCGGATAGGTGCAGCGTCCGCAGTGAAGCGGGCGCTGTACCGGTCTGTCGTGGTGAAGAGAGAGCTGAGTCAAAAGGCAAAGCTCTCAATTTACCGATCGATCTACGTTCCCACCCTCATCTATGGTCATGAGCTTTGGGTTGTGACCGAAAGAACGAGATCTCGGATACAAGCGGCTGAAATGAGTTTTCTCCGCAGGGTGTCTGGACTCTCCCTTAGAGATAGGGTGAGAAGCTCAGTCATCCGGGAGGGACTCGGAGTAGAGCCGCTGCTTCTCCACATCGAGAGGAGCCAGTTGAGGTGGCTCGGGCATCTGGTTAGGATGCCTCCTGGACGCCTCCCTGGTGAGGTGTTCCGGGCATGTCCCACCGGGAGGAGACCCAGAGGAAGACCCAGGACACGCTGGAGGGACTATGTTTCTCGGCTGGCCTGGGAACGCCTTGGGATTCCCCCAGAGGAGCTGCTCCAAGTGGCTGGGGAGAGGGAAGTCTGGGCCTCCCTACTTAGGCTGCTACCCCCGCGACCCGACCCCGGATAAGCGGAAGTGAATTGATGGATGGATTATTATTATATGCTCATTTTAGCTTTTTCAGCTAATTCCACATTTTTTTTTGCACTTGTATAGACTTTTTTCAATCTAATTCAGATAAAATGTGCTCTCTCCACTTACTGGCAATTTAAGCTTCTTTCTGTCTTTTAAGCTACAAAAACAGCAGAATAACAGTTTTTTTTGTGCTAATTTCAGCTTTTTTTCCAGATAATTTCCACTTTTTAAAGCTAATTTCTGCTTCTTTCAGTCTAATTGGTCAGACATACCCTTTTCAATTACCTCTGCTAATTTAAGCTTGTTCTAGCTTTTCCAACAAGCTTTTTAGCATTTTTATTACAACTTTGTCCACTTCCTTCTGGTAGTTTAAGCTTCTTTCAGTCTTTTCAGCTATATTTGGCTAATTTCACCTTCCCTTTTTTTGTTGTTGTAAATTTCCTAATTTGTGTGCTCATTTTTGCTTATTTAAACTTAATTCAGCAAATATGTAATATTTCTGCTTTCTTCTGCTAATTGCTTGTTCTTCAAATTTCAGCTACATTTCAGCAATTATTTTTTTTAGCTAATTTTAGCTTCAGCCAGTTCTGCAAAAAGCATTCACACTGCATTTTTGCAGGAAATGTAATTTCTTTCATTAAATGTACATCTGCAACTGGTTACATTCTGGAGTCATCACAAAACAAGGTGGCCACCACAACCAAATGACTTTAAACAACACTAAAATTACTTTATTTAAATCAGTTTTACAGGTTTTGAACTAGTAGCTGAGAGTCATATCATATCCAGTGTGACATGCATCCCTTTATGCCCCGTTCTTTGCCTTGAAAACATTCTTGTCTGACAAGCATCAGTCACTGATGGTACAGTACTTTGGCAGGATGATCACTGCATTTGTAAGTGGGAAGAATGGTTTTGTTGGAGGGCTTTGGTGCTTTCTGGAGTAAATAGATTTTCTCTCCACAATGAGATTTTGTGTTCCTACTGCATCTCTATCCCAGCTCAGCCTTGCAGTCTCCTGTGAGAGCCAGAACCTGAGGCAGTTAGTCACATTAGAGCTGCTGCTTCCATGCATCACAATGTGGTGGTCTGCTTGTCAGCCGCTGCCTGTAAAAAAATAAAAAATAAATAAAACTGAAACCCGTACCTTCCTCCCCTCTAGTTATCTAAAAAAGTGCTCTCACTCAAAGAGGCCCTGGAGCTGTCAATCAGAACTGGATGGTCACCAAACACACCGATGGATTTGTGCGTGTATGTGTTTTCGTGTGGGTGTTTGTGAATATTTTTTCAACTTTGCCTGAATTTTTAGGACAGCAGCGTCTGCTGCGTGATTCAGTCACATCTTCGCTGCTGCCTTTCGGTAATCACATGCTCAGGTCCTCCTCTCCCAGCTGCTTGGGACGATTTGGAGATTAAACATATCTCATGAGTTTTTTTTTTTTTAACAGCCTCCACTCTTGGCAGCTGCAAGATTCCCCCCACCTCCCTTACATCTTAGGGGCATTTAAAACTTGAAGCAAAACGAAGGCAAACAAAATGTAGAATCAACACATTTAAATTTTTATTTATTTAATTTCAGCTATAGCGCCGGGTGTAAAAATAGAAACAGCCATAAATGCATTAATCATTTATCTCTGTGTGAATCCAATCAGCTGGGTCTGGTCTGCACCCAGCAGTAAGAATTCCCCAGGTTCAGACTGCAGAGGGAGCATAATCATGGGCGACAGCTTTATTCTCACTGCCATGTTCCACACTGTGATTGTTATCTGCAGGGAAACGTCTGTCTGTCTGAAGCCATGACTTTTTGTCATACCAGGCCCCTGCATTCAGCTCAGTTGGAAATCTACTTAGGATATAAACTTGCTTGGACACACACGGAAACACCAGCACAAACGTGCTGCAATCCAGCAGAAGAAATACAACAAATGCATGTCAGTTTCCCCCTCGATGCTGTGACAACTGGAAACCTGAGGAGCTGCTTCAAAGTAAACCTCACAGCCTTTTCAGAGATGCAGAGAAAGAGCTCCCTCTGGATGAACAATACACTTGTTATCTGCTCCTGTATCATAAATGATCAAAACGGCTTCTGGAAGTTTGTGCCAAGCTCCGAGGGGCGAATAGAAAGCATGCACAACAGTTTATTCCCCTCATTCAAATACTTGGATTAGGGCAGCACGGTGGCGCAGTTGGTAGAGCTGCCGCGTCTCAGCGAGCAGGTTTCTCTGGTTCAAATCCTGGTCCCGGGGCATTTAAATGATTCAAGGATTCAAGGATATTTATTGTCATTCACATCACATGTGGTACATGAGGTGGAACGAATCTGTGCACACAGGATCCCAGTTACATCCAAAAATAGCAAAAATATAAATTGTAAAAAGAAAACAGTAAATAAGGTTCTAAGATATAAACTAAGACATACGCTAAACAAATGCCCAATGGTAAAAAAAAATCTAAGATACACTAATCACTAATAGTGCAAAATAATACACCAAACAACAGCAGCACGATTCTTATTAGGGATGGGGCCGATCCGATCCAGTATCGATATCGGCCTCCAATACCAGCATCATTTACGTATTGGATTTTTCCGATCCAACCTGCCGATCTTTCCGATCCACATGCATGTCGGGGCCTAATGAAACGTCTCCACACGTTGGCTTCAAACTATGGAATGGATTTCCTGAACGGAGGTGTGTCTCATGAGCCCAGAGTAATAAAACCCACCTCACATTCAAGAAATCAATTTCATAGTTTGCAGCCAGCTACAGCGTGCAGTAGCACTGTGGCTAACAGCTAGCCAACTTCTCATTGTAACATGTCTGCTGTGTGGAAGTCTTTTGCACTAAACATCACACGGCAGCAACAGGCAATGTCTGCAGAGCCATAGCGCCTCATTAAACCGCAGTAAAGTTAGTTTTACGTTGGACATTTGAGCTCCATGGCTTCAGCTGGGCGCTACTCTCTCTCTATTCGTAGAAAGCAACCCGACCCTGGCCAGCCGTGCCTAATCTGAGCCGCTCAGTCTGCCCGTCTCGGACGAGGGACAGGCTGAGCGTGGCTGACTGAAATCAGATCACCTGCTTCGGATTGAACAATAGTGCCCCGCTGATCAGAGAGAGAGAGAGAGAGTCAGAGAATCTTTGTTGTCATTTACACCACATGTGGTACATGTGATGAAACGAGATTATGTACACAGGGTCCCAGTTACATTCAACAACCAAATGTAAGAGAAAAACAGTAATAACATCTAGGATATAACTAAGAAAAACATCAACTAGTAATACACTAAGCCCTAATGTAATAGCCCCTGATGCCCCGGAGCTCGAATGTTTACCAAGAAGTTGCTAAACTTCATCGTAATTAATGACCAAACGCTATCAGCTGTATAAAATGAAGGCTTTTACAGCCTGATACTTGATATTTACCCTCCAGGAGATATTTATTAGTACAACAGTAGACATAAAAAAACATTGAAAATTACAAGAAAATTATATTTAAAAAACGAAACAAAAACAGCTACATTAAAAACTTTAATGTAGCTGTTTTTGTTTCCTTTTCCCCCTTTTTAATAAAAAGCAATGTAAAATACTAAAAACAGAAACATGCCTGTGTTGGTTTATGCCATGAACTTAGCAGATGTTTAAAGCCATTTAATTATTGTTTATTTTTCATTTCATTTCATTTAAAAGAAACAAAACCATCCAAAAAAAAAACATTGAGCGAAAAGAGTGCAGAAAGAAGAAAAAAATTATTATATCTGCCCCTTATTAAAAAATATATAAAATAAATTTAGACAGTCACTTAAATTAAACACCTTAAAGGTTCAGTATGCAGTTTCTGTAGAACTGCAGCACTTAGAAATATTTTCAACAGGCAAAGCATTCTGATCCCTCCCCCTCAGAGCCATATGTGGCTCTGCCCCCTTGTGGTCTGTTGAATTTCAAATTCAAGCTCTGTTTTTATTGGCTGATTCAAATTCAAGCTCTGTTTTTATTGGCTGGTTACAAACTCTGTTTTTATTGGCTGGAAAATGGCGGGTCACCTTTTCTTTTTAGAAATGCTTATTTACCACCTGGAGAAGCAAGGGGACAATATTTTTTTTAATTTTTTTTTCAGAGATTACCTGGCTAACATCAGTCTGTCAGGAGGTAGTGACAGAGTGAAGAAATATGTTCATAAAAAAAGCTACATACTGAAGCTTTAATATCCACTTTAAAGCTAGGAATAAAAAAACAATACGTTTTTTGTTAGCAGGATTTAATTCTAACTTTACCCAACATAAATAAAACTTACCTCAAGTTGCCTTTTTGGACAAGCATGCATATTTGTACAAATTATACTTGAGAGGAGATCATTACAGCCACATATAAAATCAATAATGACAATGATATCGGAAAGGTATTGGTATCGGTCGATATCCAGATTTAGGGATCAGGATTCGATCGGAAGTTAAAAAATATGGATCTGTGCATCCCTAATTTTTGCAGGTTCTGTTCGGATATAGTTCACACTCTAATGCGAGCGGAGTCCTCAAAACTAACATAAAATCAGATTTAGTCCAAGCATGCAACAAAATACAGAAACAAGGCGCCAAAAGTGGAAAATAAATAAATCTACAGCAGCATGGTCCTACTGGCAGAGTGGTTCTGATGACAGTGAGGTTATCTTAGCAACATGGTCCAGTTAGCAGCATGGTACTGTTAGCGGTGTGGTTCGGTTAGCGGTGTGGTAGTAGGTGCGTTTACATGGACATAAGTAATCAGATCAAACGGCCGATCGGATCAAAAGTGTGTCATGTAAACACCCCGTTCGGATCATTTTTTGTGTATTCGGCGTGATCCGTCCTAATTTGTGATCAGTTCGAAACAGGTGGTTTACACCGATCCGTTACCCGTTCGGTGTGCATGTAAACACTTGATCTGTTCCGTTTATCAAACTGTCCTGACTGCGCATGTGCGCTGCGCACCCCCCCCCCCACTCCACCCCTCGTGTTTCCTTCTCCGCCTGGCTAGTGGCTAACGCTAACATGGTGGGGAAGCAAAACTGGTCGGTGAGCGATGCAACATTTATAATGGAAACATTAAAATAGCTCAAAACTATCGAACGCCTTGACCGAACGTGTAGGAACACGGAGTTATTTAAACAAGTACATGAAAAGCTGGAAGAAGCCGGAGATCGCTGGAAGAGCTTAAAGCTAAGTGCTACAAAGCTAAAAACAACGGGAGAAGTGTCTACGACCCCACCACTTTTTCATTTTACGTGTTGATGAACTGATGAGAGATCTGCCACTGGCCAACACAGCAGGCAGCGGTGTGGATCTGAATCAGGACTACAGCCCCGAAGCTAACCAGAGGAGCAAAGCATCCTTTCTGGTAAGTTAGACTCTTCAAACCACATTAACCCTCTGTACTGTATTACCTGGAGTAATTAGAAACAACAAATATGTTAAAATGTAATTATAATAAGAAATAAGAGTAGCTTTAGGGCAGTACAGTACTACTGTATTGTAGATTATAACACTACTTCAACTAACCACATAATTAACCTAACAAATTTCAACATATCAGTAGTCCAGTTAAACTTTATTTTGTTTGTTTTTCAGATGATGAGTCCAGCTTTGAAGAGGCAGCTGGCAGCAGCACACAACAGACAGTGGCAGGTGATGGTGGCAGGTGATGGTGGCAGGTGATGGTGGCAGGTGATGGTGGCAGGTGATGGTGGCAGGTGATGGTGGCAGGTGATGGTGGCAGGTGGCAGAAGATGCAAGAGTCCCACGTCTTCTACTGAGAATCCCAAGAAGTTCACACATGTGCTTTAGAACAACTCAAAACTGATTTGAAAATGTTTCAATTCTCCACAACCATGTTTCTTTGTCCCCTGACAGATCTGTAAATGTATTTTTTACACAGACATTAGGATTGATAGTTTATGGTACAATTAAGATGTCCTAACTTAATACAGTCAGATGGTTTAATAAGGACTCTGAGTTTCTGCATGACTCACAGGATAAAAACACATTTGCTGTTCTATCAGGATACAGAAACATACATTTTGGAAGTTAAATCGGTTATTTTGTCACCAATTTTGTTGTCCTAAATCACATGCATACATTGAAATTGTGAAAGTATGTGATGAGTTGATAAAGAAGTTACTGAAGAAGTACAGTACAGTAACTGTAGTTTTAAATGACCAAAGAATGTTTTTGTTGTTGTCATCATTACAAGATTTGATCTGTGCACATGGTCTGTTTTGCACACACGTTTTGAATGTTTAATTTTTATGTTTTTCTGATATACCTCAAATTGCACTAAGAATGAAACATGTTTCTAACAAGCAATATCAATTGTTTACAAGAATTTGTTAAAATGTTTGGTCCATTAAAGAGCTCAGATGTTCACTAGTATTATTTGCAGTTTTTTATTGTGATAATAATTTTATACAAATGTTAACTGCATGTGAACACAAATACATGACAAGTATTTTTTTTAGAAGAACTCTCTACTGTGACTTCAGCAACCTGAAGGTCATCTCTACCTCCACCTGACTGAGCAAAGGTAAACTTTAAATGACTTGTTGGGGAGTCAGACGAGGAGAGTTTGGGTATCCTTTGACGAGCCAGTCCAACAGCAGGTATGTTCCTCACAGACTGCAAAAAAAAGAACATGCCAATATTTAGTGTTCAACTTTTTAATTGTTTAAAGGCATGGTTCAAACAAATTTTATTTTAAATAAAACTTTACAGTAAGTATGTCTACTGATTACTTAGCTGTAATAGTTGTAAAACTAAATACAATATAGTAAATGTTAGCCTTACATTTTGGCAACATTTAACTATTTGTTTAAAGACATGGTTTAAATAAACATTTTTTTAAATAAAACTTTACAGCTAAGCATCTCTACTTTGAGATACTTAGCTGTAATCGTTGTAGTAATACTAAATACAATATAGTAAATACAGTAAGTATTAGCCTTACTTTTGGCAACAGATGAGCCCTTTGATAGAGTCTGAGTGGCGCAGGACATTGGCATCATGGGCACTGATGCTCCAGAAACAGGAAAACAGGAAGAATAGTAATTAATAACAAATACAGACAGTATCACGCAGACAGGTAGAAAAGGAAAGGACAAAAAAGTTTATTAGCATACAGCGTTTTTATTATCTTACCAACAGTTGTTGTCCACGACAGCTTGGAGGACAGAGGACGTCCAGCGCTCTCATCCTGTGAATAAAAAAACTAAAAGCACGCGCTGCTTCACCTGTAGTTCAATCAGGGAGTGCAGTAAAAAACTCAGTCGCTGTCATTACAATCTGGTGCGGGTCCATTTTTGACGTCTTGTTTACTTTCGTCCCGGAAGTAACTTCTTCTTCTGTGGTTTTAACGGAAGTAACTTCTTCTTCGGTGTTTTTTTAAGGGGAGTGTACCACTCTGCGCATGTCAGAACTTCTGATCAGAATAAAAGCCTGCTGCATGTAAACACTCGTCATGAACGGATTGTGCCCATGTAAACGGTGCCATCTAATTATGCGATCAGAACACATTTCAATCAGGTCACAAAATTTTGTCCATGTAAACACAGCTATTGTTAGCAGCCAGTGTTAACAGGTCTTGTCAGCAGCTTGATGATAATAATGACCACAGCAGCTGTCACCCAGACTGCACCAGAACCAGATCTGGCAAACAAACATTCAAGGTTCCCCTACGGAAACATCTTGGCCATCAGGGTGGAGTTTGCATGTTTTCTCTGTGCATGTGTGGGTTTTCTCCAGTGTAGGATTTTATGTACTGGTCAGTTTACTGACTGTACCACCTTCCAAATGAAAAGGATGAGCAGATTGTATCTGACCCAAATTCTTAGCATTTAATTTTAACGAGTTCTCTCTTTTTAGGATTTAAACAGATAAAATGTTACCAGACAAGATGTAACTCACTAGAAACGTTAACTTATGTTGGTTCGCCAGGAGATGAACCTTTTATTAACAGAATCATAAAATTACATCACACATTTGTATCAAGATTAGCTCTGATTTAGATTTCATATAAACTACTGTAGACAGTTTCAAATTTAAAACAACAGACAAGTTAAGGCTCTTATATTAACTTATATCTGCAGGCACATTAACTTAGAGTTTAACTGGCTTAGAAGGATAAGCTTAGGAGGAAGGATGGAATGAAAGATAAGAGGGAGTGAAGAGGGAAATATCTTGATATGTGTAACCAGAAACCATGGCGGTTCCTCGGCAGCTTCTGCTCGACTTTGGTCGAATGGCCATCAATGTTTTACCTGTGCGAAGATTCGTGGTCTCAGCCTGGTAAACTAGTCCCAGCCTTATTAACCGTCTGTGCACGAACCGTCCGTTCTGCTACGGTTTAGAGGCGACCAGCATCCAGCTTTCAGCGGCTCGCTACAAGTCGGCTTCCACCTCTCCGGGGTAACCGCCTCAGCTCCGGTGTGGTTTTTTAAGATAAAAGATTCTTTGAAGGAAATTCCTTCAAATGTAGCGTTTCACAGCTTGAAGTGAATTTATAACTGGCATGTTATAAATCCTTAACTGATGATGTGGACCTTTGGCTCATGGTCGGACGTTACCAGTATGAAAGAGAAAGTTCACATCTCAACTTCCTCACCAGACTCGTGGAAAGCAGGAAGTTAGAGTTTTTATAGAGGGCTTAACCCCGCCAAATCCACTCCGCTCATTGGTTGTTCACCAAAAATAAAGGAGTGACTTTGCAGGTCAGCGAGTTGAAGTCTGAAGGACATGCAGGAAGATTGTTTAGAGAACCAGACAGACGGAGTCGCCAGTAAAGTGATTACTTTGTCTATCTCATAGCCAAAACAGAGAAGTTCAACTTAACACAATACCCTGAACTTTCACACAGTTCTAAGCACCATTGTACTGCAGAATAAACGAGTATAGTCATGACCATTCACATATTAAGAAATACACCAGCATGTTAAGAGTGACAACTCATGCAAATAACAGATTATCATAAAATGACAAAAGTTATTCTGTTGATCAATTCTGAGTTAACACAAATTAAAAGGAAGTCTTTTCTGAGTGATTTGTGTTCTACATTCAAACTAAACTGGAATAAAACAGTGATTTTGTCCTTCACTGTAGGTTTTCAGAGAAAAGGAGATTCACTTGAGAGCTTCAGTGAAAAGGTGAATTCAGGTGTTTTCACCAACAGTTCAGAGACCAGGGTGTTCCATTACACCAGGTACTCCAGTTTCCTCCCACAGACCAAAAACATGCATGTTAGACGGACTGGTAACTCTAAATTGTCCCTAGGTGTGAGTGAGAGAGTGAATGATTGTTTGTCTCATTTGTCTCTATGTGTCCCTGTGATGGACTGGAGACCTGTCCTGGGTTCCCCCACCTCTCGTACAGTGATAGCAGGACATGGGTACCAGTGCCCCTGCAACTCAAAAAGGGAGAAGCAAGTAAAAAATAAGGGATGGATGAAAATACTTAGATTGGCAAAGCAAGCCAACCCCTGTAAGAAGGGCCTGCAGAAACAAAGTGCTGCATGTGACGTGCAGCAAGCCTCAGAGGCTCCTGCAGATGAACTCAGGCTGATTTATTGGCTACCAGACTGATGGGCCTAAGAGGCACAGTTATTGGCCACACTTGGCAGGAGCAAGAGAGATTGCAGCTTTTAGCTGGGAGCAGCACCTTTAGCCCAGTGTGACGTCTGGCAAAAGACATGCTGGCCACATGTTCTGTTGAAACTTCAGATATCCTTAGAAAGACATGAGGTGGTCAACCATCCA